>VYZS01106167.1:3662-21338 GCA_013400695.1 Neodrepanis coruscans | reverse complement strand
TACGGTGAAAATGAAAACTGGCTTAAGTGAAATCCACTGGCTCACTTGTATGCTAATGACCCTTGTGTGTCTGATTCTTTGGCTGCCCTCTGGAAGATCGCCATCGGGTACCACATTTGCCTGCATGGCCCAGTAGCACTCAGGTGGAGCCCACCTCCTTAGACATCCACACTTCTGAGCCTACTCCTGTACAGGGAGACATTGAGAGTGACCCCAGACACTTTGGCACTTCTCAGATTCAAGGAGAGCAGAAGAGAGACTTGGGGAAATCTGTTTTGTCCTATGGAACAAAATGTCCTATGCCCTCCCAGTCTCTTCTTTTTCCTTCAAGGAAGAGAAAGTTCCTGTATTAGTCAGAGCAGCTATGTCACCAGATCCTTGGAGGACAGCCATTCCTGAGTTGTGACTGCTGTGTCTGGTCTCTGTTCAAAGACATAAACATGAAACCCCAGTCTTTATGCAAAGCAGTGCAAATCCACACCTCACCATTGTCACAAAACTGTGGCACTGCAGCTCCCTGTGGCAGCATCACATGGCTTCCTGCATACAAAAGGCAGCACTGAGTGGTGGTGGAAAGAAATAAAGGTGCAGTCAGTACCGTTGACTTATCCAGGAGATGACACCTGCACAGTGCAGAAGATGACACAGCAAGGTCAGCAGTGGTCTGCAGATATCATACTGGCAATTGCCTCATTCAGTCCAGAAGTGTGTGGAGGTGCCATTGGGTGATTGAGCTGGCATGGGTGTAATGGTACTGAACAGCAGTGTAGCATATTTTCCCTATTCTCTTACACACACTTAAGTCACCAGCAAAGTTCGTAATGTGGCCAGTTTTCAATGCATTTTTCGTTTTAGCCCCATAAAACTAAGGCTATCGCCTCCTCTCTCTATCACCAGTTGCATTTCAAGTCTCTGTGGCACAGCAGGGAGAAGCTGCAGCTGTTCAAACAAACCATTTCTGGAAGTGCTAACATAAGCAGATGAGAGTGGGATTTGAAAATGGCCAAACCATTTGGCTGCAATTTTCCACTGAATTTCAGCTGGAGGGAGTACCACCCCTTTCTCTTCCAGAATAAAAGATTTCTACCGTTACTGTTACATACAGTAAGGGTTTTGGGTTTTTTTTCTGTGTAAAAGTATACGGAAGCCTGCCATCAGCCCTGTCTAAATTGATGAATTACAAGAACTTGCTTAAACTCATTTATATATTTTACAGCCCTCACAATTCCTGCCCTGAAGAGTGTACAGTCTCATCTGTCTTTTGTGCTTGTCACAGTGAAGCAGGACTTCTTAGCTTGTAAGTGATATCCAAAACCAGATTTTTTCAGCAATCTCAAAATACACAAAATAATAAATGATTCTGGAATGCTGCTATGAAAACAACTCTGCAATGAACCCCTGTAAATTTTCAGATTGGACCCTGAAAATCCTAATTTACTGTAGTAATTTTTAGAAGTTCATTGTAAACAAAATTACAGGCTTATGAAAAATTACAGGTTATGTAAATTTTACTGTTGTGGATGCTGGATTGCCATGTGTTTGTTGTGCTTGTGCAAATTGTACAAAATGTTGTGAAATATTTTTGCAATATCATATAAATTGGCATACTTTTAAACCAAGGTCACAGAATGATAGAATCATAGAATATGCTGAGTTGGAAGGGACCCACAAGGATCATTGAGTCCAACTTCTGGCCCTGTACAGGACCATCCCCAAGAGTCACATCATGTATCTGAAAGTGTCATCCAAACACTTGAACTCTGTCAGGTTTGGTGCTGTGACCACTTCCCTGGGGAGCCTATTCCAGTGTCCAACCTCCCTCTGGGGGAAGAACCTCCTTCTAATATCCAGCCTAAACCTCTCCTGACACAAATGCAGGTCATTCCCTCCGGTCCTGTCACTGGTCACCACTGAGAAGAGATCAGTACCTGTCCCTCCGCTTCCCCTCATGAGGAAGTTGTAGACTGCAATGAGATTTCTCCTTAGTCTCCTCTTCTCCAGGCTGAACAGACCAGGTGAGCTCAGCTGCTCTTCATAAGGCTTCCCCTCAAGGCCCTTCACCATCTTTGTTGTCCTTCTTTGGACACTCTCTAACAGTTTAATAATGTTCTTGGATTATAGTGACCAAAACAGCACACAATATTCAAGGTGAGGCTGCATTCTTTGTCTTGAGACACACTGCTAAATAGTTTGGCCTGTAAATTATGTGGCCAATTCAAACAGTATTAAGAGATATCAGTAGCTCCTATTGCTATACTATCAAGTACAGCAATACTATCTATATTGCTCCAGGCTTGGTCAGACACTTTGTGAAGCAAATTTAATTTTTTTTTTTCTCACTTGAATAGTGGTTTTGGACTTTTGTCTGAAAAATACATCCGCAATTCACCAGTTCAGAGATAAGACTCATTTGTCTTTAGAAAGTTTTAATTCATCCAATAAGTTTTAAATCTTGTACAGGGAAGGAAAAGGGCAGGCTTTATATTGTTACCAGGCTGCTTCATACTCCTCTAGGCTACTTATTTCTTCTTCATCCAGACTTCTCCAACTGGATGAGAGCAACTATGACTCTGACGACAGGTTGTGACACGCAGGAAGTTCAGCAGAGTCCTCAGTGTTAGTAGGCAAGTTTAATCACTAAAGCAGATGAAAATCAGATTGAAAACATCTTGTTGTGAGTAAAAAAGATTCAGTTAACAATAAAAACTAGAGAGTAAAGACAGGATGTCTTAGTATTCTTGGCTGTGATGGCTGCTGTGTTCTATAGCTCTCTCTCTTCTTCCAGATGAGTTGAGCTACGAAACACAGCTTTCTCTGCTTCCTGCATAGCAGTACTTATGGCAAGGTAATTCTAACTTTTCAAAGTTATTCAATATCTCTTGACACTTTACTTGCCTCAAATGACCCAAGGGTGAAGTCACTACCAACATTACTACAACAGCTGTAATGGCAAACTACTGTCACCTTAGTGACTTCATGTACTGCTAAATTAAATGAAAAATGTGCCACTTCAGTGAGGCCAAAGATACCAGAAAATAGGGTTTGGAGAATAATAGTATTACTTCAAAAATGTAATCTCCTTGGTGGTTGAAGAAATTAATTTCATAAAGGTATAAAAATCCTCATAAATGTTTGACAGCTTTATGTAAATCCAATAAACCAAAGGGGTAGGGAGAAGAACGGAAACTCATTTTGCATTTATGATGCGCAACAAAATTATAATGCAGACGAGGACAAAGTGACCTATAAACATTAAACACACAGTTTAATATCTAATATGGCAGCAGTGGCCCTGCTGAGTGGGCATGAGCAGTAATATGACATTATGGGCACCATGTCATCATCAGTGCTGGGGTGGTGAAGGAACAGTGCACAAGTCTCCTTTCTGCAAAGTAAGTGTTGGACTTTGTAGGATCTGTCAGAAAAAAATGAGAAAATGAGAAATGTTTACGAGTCATATTTGTGATTATAAGAGTTGTGAATCTAACTCTTCAAAACTTAACACCAGCTTACCTCTGTTGAAAGTTTTTCTTCCCTAAAGGGTTAAAGTTCACCCTGTGGTGAAAGCCAACAAGAGGTCTTTTTGGACCATAGATACCTTCAGGGTGAGAGCTGCACATGTCTTGTATTTGGCCTAACTTGACTTCCAATTGTGTTTCAGTTTAAATCTCATATTCAGGGCTGTTCCCATCCCATTAAGGGTGAAAAGACAGAAAGTGGTGAGATGTCCCATTAAGGAGCCCTCAGCACATCTGGACAGAGGGGTGGGTGCTGCCCCCCTCCTTGGTTGGCTGTCCCTCGCTGTCCCCTTGCCCCACTTTGTCAAGCCACTTTCAGTTAAATATACAGATTGCTGCAAGCTCCAATATGCTTGTGCATTGCAAAAGCACACTACGGGAACAAAAAAATTCTTCTCTTTAAAATATGGTAAAGCAGATAACTGATGCTATTAAACGTATGTTAAAGTAAGCCATGTGGCAAATAATACTATAACTGCCTTTATTTTCTCTCTCAATGATGAATTTTATCATTCTGTTGACCCTTGGGCACAGGCTTATTTTGACATAAGTATGATGTGTGCCTGAGTCTCCTCCTTCAGCATAAAGCTGCCTCGAGACCATTGCTGGTATCTACTGCAGTAGAGAAGGTCCTGGTACAGATCTTGCCCTCCCTGTTCTACTGATTTCCACAGCAAACTGGAACCTTTGGATTGCTTCCCTGCCCTTCTGGCACGAAGAGTGGGGTAACCCACCGTGGGGAGTCTGAACCATGATGCAGGAGCTCAGGGGGCTGCCAGCACTGTTGCCCCATCCCTTCACCTGGCCTCTGGCATACGGACAGCTGGACATGAGCTGCCCATGAGCTGCTGAGGAATTACTGACTGTGAAGTGCTGCTCTGTAAGCTGTGGAAGTTGGGCAGCTGCTGCATGAGCAGCTCGGGAGGCCATGCTGGGACTGGCACAGACAGCTGGCACCAGCAGCCCAGCAGCTGTAACTGCTCACTTTCCACAGCCCACTTCCTCCAAGTATTAAGGCTGATCCACAGGACAGGTTTGGGCTTTTCCATTTCTTTTGCTGCCTTGCTNGGGTGCTGCCCCCCTCCTTGGTTGGCTGTCCCTCGCTGTCCCCTTGCCCCACTTTGTCAAGCCACTTTCAGTTAAATATACAGATTGCTGCAAGCTCCAATATGCTTGTGCATTGCAAAAGCACACTACGGGAACAAAAAAATTCTTCTCTTTAAAATATGGTAAAGCAGATAACTGATGCTATTAAACGTATGTTAAAGTAAGCCATGTGGCAAATAATACTATAACTGCCTTTATTTTCTCTCTCAATGATGAATTTTATCATTCTGTTGACCCTTGGGCACAGGCTTATTTTGACATAAGTATGATGTGTGCCTGAGTCTCCTCCTTCAGCATAGAGCTGCCTCGAGACCGTTGCCAGCACTGTTGCCCCATCCCTTCACCTGGCCTCTGGCATACGGACAGCTGGACATGAGCTGCCCATGAGCTGCTGAGGAATTACTGACTGTGAAGTGCTGCTCTGTAAGCTGTGGAAGTTGGGCAGCTGCTGCATGAGCAGCTCGGGAGGCCATGCTGGGACTGGCACAGACAGCTGGCACCAGCAGCCCAGCAGCTGTAACTGCTCACTTTCCACGGCCCACTTCCTCCAAGTATTAAGGCTGATCCACAGGACAGGTTTGGGCTTTTCCATTTCTTTTGCTGCCTTGCTGTCCTACTACAATCATTTCCCATCTTTTCCACTATTGCAAACCATTTATAAGAAATAATTTCTGAGTGTAAATCAGAGCTAAATGGGCTAAAGGAAACCAAAGAAAGAACAAAATCTGATTTGATGCTGTAGTATCAGCAGGCATGCTGGAGTCTGTTAGACTGACTCATCACTGTGTTTGCAGCTCTGGGAAGGTTTGCAGCTGGTCGGGTAAGTACTCTGAGCAGAGAAAAAAACATTGAGCAAAGAAGAAAATAAATCCATGCCAAAGGCATACTGTCTTTGATACCTTATTCCTGTGCTGAAATTTTGACAAAGGGCTGTTACAGAACTGTTTTCTTGATATCTAGAACCTGTTTCAGATCAAGTTCAAATAGATCTGCAGTTTGCTGCAAGCTCCAATATGCTTGATAATGAGCTTCCTCATCTTGTCAACCTTTGAGTTCAAGTTTATTTTGATATATGCATGAAACTTCTCCAAAGTCCACCCATGGCCTGACAACTAGGGTACCCTTTTGTAACACAAGTGTGAGACTGCCCACCCACAAAGTAGGGTGACCCAAGCTCCCAAGCCTCTCTGACTGTGACATTGAAGTAAACACAGCTGTCATCACACTTGGAAACACAAATCCCATCAAGTCCTGCATAAGGGTCAGAGCAATCCCAGCCACAAATAAAGACTGGGTGTAGAATAGATTGTGAGCAGTCCTGAGGAGAAGGACTTGAGGGTGTTGGTTGAGGGGAAGATTGATATGACTCATCAATGTGCAGTTGCAGCCCAGAAAGCCAACCATGTCCTGGGCTTCATCAAAAACAGTGTGGGCAGCAAGNCTTATTCCTGTGCTGAAATTTTGACAAAGGGCTGTTACAGAACTGTTTTCTTGATATCTAGAACCTGTTTCAGATCAAGTTCAAATAGATCTGCAGTTTGCTGCAAGCTCCAATATGCTTGATAATGAGCTTCCTCATCTTGTCAACCTTTGAGTTCAAGTTTATTTTGATATATGCATGAAACTTCTCCAAAGTCCACCCATGGCCTGACAACTAGGGTACCCTTTTGTAACACAAGTGTGAGACTGCCCACCCACAAAGTAGGGTGACCCAAGCTCCCAAGCCTCTCTGACTGTGACATTGAAGTAAACACAGCTGTCATCACACTTGGAAACACAAATCCCATCAAGTCCTGCATAAGGATCAGAGCAATCCCAGCCACAAATAAAGACTGGGTGTAGAATAGATTGTGAGCAGTCCTGAGGAGAAGGACTTGAGGGTGTTGGTTGAGGGGAAGATTGATATGACTCATCAATGTGCAGTTGCAGCCCAGAAAGCCAACCATGTCCTGGGCTTCATCAAAAACAGTGTGGGCAGCAAGTTGAGGGAGATGATTCTCCCCCTCTACTCTGCTCTTGTGAGATCCTATATTGTATGTCCAGCTTTGGGGCTGTCAACATAAGATGGACATAGACCTCCTGGAGCAAGTCCAGAGGAAGGCCTTGAAGATGATCAGAGGGTTTGAGCACCTCTCCAGTGAAGACATGTTGAGAATTGGGACTGTTCAACCTGGAGAAGAGAAGGCTCCAGGGACACCTTATAACACCTTCCAGTGCCTAAAAGAGGCTTACAAGAGAGCCAGAGAGGGACTTTTTACAAGGGCCAGCAGTGATTAGAGAAGGGGCAATGGCTTCAAACTGAAAGACAGTAGGTTTAGATCTGACATTAGGAAGAAGTCCTTTACTATGAGGATGGTAAGACACTGAAACAGGTTGCCCAGAGTAGTTATGGATGCCCCATTCCTGGAAGTGTTCAAGGCTAGGTAGAACAGGCCTTTGATCAACCTAGTGGAAGGTGTCCCTGACCATGGCTGGGGGATTGGAACTAGATGGTCTTTAAGATTCTTTCTCAACCAAACCATTTTATGATTCTACAATACCATCAGGAGGCTAAGCCATGGATTGGACCTCAAATTCCTTGAGGTGTCCAGACAGCACTGGATATTCAGACGGAGCCCCTTCTTCACTAACCCTGGCCTCAGGGAGATCTTTGTAGGGGACATTTTAGGCATGGAAACACCTATACAGTTAGTAAGGAGCCCAAGACTGGGTCAGGGTGGCATTCCCATCAAAGTTTTGGGTTCTACTCTTTAATTTAATGGTCTTTTTACTTTAATTTTGCACTAATGTTGCACAATGATGGGAAAAGAACTTCCTCTGTACTGCCTAGGTGATTGGGTTATGAATCTGGGCACACATCTGGTCTAAGTCCTCAGCCACCAGCCTTATAGTGACATATACAGTGGTGAAGGCCACATGGCCCACAATGGGGAAACAGGCTGCAGCTCACGCAGAGTAGTGTTGAGTTTTATTCATCAGGAGGCCGAAATAGATAGGATGGCTCATGTTGGTGTAGGTGTGTACAACTCAACATACATGTCCTTAACCCAGCCTGTTGGGTGAGTAAGAGACACCAGCCTCACCCACCATGTAGACATACCCACCTCCATTTCCTTGGTTCACTCTTCTCTGACTAGGCACTCAATCTTTTATGTTGCAAAGCTGGTGCTGGGGAACATCGTGGATGTTCTTGGCATCTCACCAGTAGTTTTTTCAGTCTGTGGAAGACTATGTTACAAGAAGCTGTGATACATGAAATGCTTTCTTTTCAGGATGGCATTTTATGGTAGTAATTTTTTTCTTCTATTTTTCTTTACTTTTTTGATTCTTGGATTTTATCCAGCTGTCAAATGACCAGGAAACTGAATGTAAACATACCAGACTTTCAGATTGTTAAACGATCGTGTTTATTTATTGCTTTTTCTTACAGTTGGATTCAACTTCAACTCTGACCTAAAGCAGAAAGCACAAGAGGAATTGCTTGAAGGGAATATGGGTTTCTAGGTCAAACAGACTTTAGGGGCTGAAATTACAAGCATGAATCTTATTTGTCCCAGCTGAGGTCTATGTTTGTTTTGTAGTGACTGTGTTTTGGTAGTTCCAATTAGGCAAGATGATACTAAAGCATAAGAAGTCCTGAGGAATTTATAGTCTGCTTGTGGCTGAAGTGCTCTGAGCTAATGACACAAGCAATAGGAGGAAGGTGGGAGGAACAGCAGGGATAACAAAAACAGGATTGCGAGGTTATATATTGATACATGTGGGTAGACTGTGGTTCTAAATCACATGCAGAATGTACACTGCTGAAATCCAAAGAGCTGACACAGCATTGCTCACCCTTATACACCAGGGTTCTTGCGGATAGCAGGCTCAGATACAGAGGCCATGGACCTAGTAACACAGCCCTGGAGAACTGCAGGAAGCTGGCAAAAGTTCCTTGATTAGAATGATGCTCTGAGAGACCTAGGAAGAAGGGAACACTTCCAGATCAAATTACAGCTTTCCATTAAGCCTTCCAGGAAGACCACTGATAATATGAGAGGGAAAGACAAGCAGAAAAAAAGAGCTAAAATAACTCTACAGGAGACCTTTAGATTTAGCCTCATAAGACTTCTTTTCCTGTATTTACC
Source organism: Neodrepanis coruscans (assembly GCA_013400695.1). Taxonomy (NCBI): domain Eukaryota; kingdom Metazoa; phylum Chordata; class Aves; order Passeriformes; family Philepittidae; genus Neodrepanis; species Neodrepanis coruscans. The sequence continues at coordinate 12,583 of VYZS01106167.1, read as the reverse complement.
AGCTAATGGTATAAAATCAATACTGCCTCTGTGATGTGTGCCAAGATATTATAAATGGTGTACACGGTAACTCATTCAGGTGGGTGTAGGTAATAGTCTAGGAACAATTTTATCTATCTAGGCTATAGTCCATAAAGTGTATGCTGCTGATTCATGCTGCTGTTGTTTGCCTTATAGTGTTTTGCCAACATTTGCCTACATAACATTTGCGTAAAGGATTCATCTTTCTGTGTGAAGCCCTATGAAACCCTAATCAAGAAATTTTATATCATTATGTAATCTCTGATGTCCATGCTAATCTTTATTATTTAAACTCTTGCATCTAAGATCCATAGCCAGTCTTGGTCTGATGCCTAAAAGAGAAAAAACCTTCCCCAACAAGGATAAAGAGCTGGTCTGTAATGGAAGCTTCCCAAAACCAATGTTAAACAACATTTCACTGACCATGAGAAAGAAGTTTTCTACCTTTCTAAGTATGAGAAACCATTCAACTATGCTAAAATCCAGAAATATAAAGTATATATAAAGAAATCCTAAGGCATCAGGTCCATTAGGAGGAGCAAAAAGGCACGGCATCAGTTCAGAAGAGTTTTGTTAGATTAGATTTGACATGAAATGAGGGACAGAGATGTGTTTTCAAACAAGGAAGAGAGATAAGTCTTTATACAAACCAGTACATTTTTGACTGAATTGATTATGGCAAGTGTACATCTCATTTGCTTGTGAAGTTCCTGGAGAAACATTTGCAAGTTTTGACACATCTGCTCTAGCTGGATAGCCAATGGTCCTGGTGGTCCCTGAATTCTCTCTCTCCTTGCCTATGTACCCTTTTGTTCCATTCCCTTCATTTATCTCTCTGAAGGAAACGGTGCTGGTATAATAGCAACCGCTTGCTAGATTCTAAGGCCCACACATTACCTTTTCCTCTCTCTGGTCAGAGAGAGAAGTGTGACGACAGGAGCACAGTATGGTCTGTTCAGATTTACCCTGTTCCAGAGTATATTTCCCTTCTGGTTTTGAAAGCAAGGGAGAAGCCGCCTGTCTTTCTATCTTTTTCTTGAGCAGTACAGAACATATTCAAAAGGTGCTCACATGCTTGGCAGATGCTTTCCTTTTCTTGTTTGCTTTCATTATTAAAAATAAATAGCAGTGAAATGCCAAGGGTCAGAGTGCCTGTGCACCTTTCAAAATTCAAATATAGAAATATTATTTCTTTCTACTTTGATGGTAGTAAAAAGAAATTATGAGACATTAATTCATTTTACAGCTTTTAAAAAATATTTTAGATGTGAGTTCAGTTGTTAATTTATCCCTCTTCAACTTTTTGAAGCTTTGAAAACAACCAATCAGAATACTCAGTGCAGGAATTAAAAAAGAAAAAAATCAGGATGGGTAGTAGCATGCATTCCCAACAATGCTGTGCCACTCCAACAGGCTGAACCACAGCTCCAGCTGCAGGCTGAGACCCGTCCTGTTGCCATCAAACATTGCTTTTGGAGTGCAGATTACATTTCCATGCCTGAGTAAATCCACCCCCATGCCAGACTAAGTCCTGCTGAGCTTGACATTTATGTTCTAAGCAGGGTCTGGGATTCAGGAGCTCCCTGGAAAACATGCAAGTACGATTCAGCCATGCAGGTTTACTTCCTTACTATTTGTATTAGTAGAAGGGAAAGCCAGAGGGGAGTTTCTCACTGTGCTGAAAAGACACTTGAAGAGATCAAGCATCACAGCCTTGTAGTTGGACACAGTCAGACCAACTTTTTTTTTTTTAGAGAATCACACCAGAAAATAAAATGGCTCATTAACAATAAAAATACTTTAGAAGAGAAATGCTAATCACTGCTTAGATTTCCATGCTGCAAAGAACATGACAGAGCTACTCAGAGTCTGCTGCCCTAGTGGCTTTGGTCTGAAGTGACATAATTTTTTTGCAGACTTCTGCAGAATTATTAGGAAAAACTGTTAATTGACCACAGTGCCTTTTGACTACATCCAGCACCTGCAAGATAAAGCCAGAGCTAAGGACCCAAATGTCTGGAGAGTGGCACACAAATCACACTGATGCTGCATGCCCCTGGGAGGCAGGTGTTTACGAGCTGATATGCTATGGCTGGGGTCTTAGAGATATGGTTGCTTCAGGACATTTATTACAAGGGCTAACATCTCTAAGACAATAGGCAGTCAGACAAAGTGTCTGATTTTGGAGGGAAGATAGGATACTGCAGGCCATTTCAAACCTCCTCATCAGGCTCAGAACTATGTCACTTCAGGATCACCTGAAGTAAAAGCCCCAGCTGAAAAGAGAAGAGGAAAACGTAGGCTCTTTTCTTGTTTAAAACTCCAGACTGTTTCATGAAGCTGGCCAGAAATGTGGGGGAGAACAAAAAGCATTTTTTTCAAATACATTAATGGCAATAGGCGGTATAGAAATATCATCAGCCCATTACAGGATGAGGATGGTCACCTCACAAACAAGGATAGAGACAAGGCAGAGGTGTTTAACACTTTGTTCATCTCTCTCTTCAATATGGATGACGGATGAAGGGAGTATCAGTGCCCTGAGCTGGAGGACCATGACTGCAAGAATGCTCAACTCCCAGTCAACTTTGAAACTGTGCAGGATCTGCTGCTCAAGCTGGATGCTTACAAATCTATGGGGCCCGATGGGATTAATCCCAGAATCCTCAAAGAGCTAGCTATTGTCATTACAAAACTACTGTCAATGATTTTTGAGTGGTTTTGGGAATCCAGAGAGGTCTCAGCTGACTGGAAGCTGGTGAATGTTCCCTCAGTTTTCAAGAAAGGCAAGAGGACCCCAGAAACTACAGGCCTGTCAGTCTCATTTCAGTGCCAGGTAAAGTTAATGGAGAAAATTATTCTGGGAAGTACTGAAAAAAATCTAAAAAACAATGCTGTCATTGGTCACAGCCAGCACAGCTTCATGAAAGGAAAGTCCTGCTTAACAAACATGATTCCCTTCTATGACAAGATAACACACCTATTTGATCAAGGAGAGCCAGTTGATGTAATCTTTTTGGATTTCAGTATATACTGTCTCTCATAATATCCTTCTGGACAAAATGTCCAGCACACAGCTGGATAAACACATTCTGTGGTGGGTGAGAAATTGGCTCAAAGTGAATGAGGTGACATCAGACTGGGGACCTGTCACTATGCCCTGTGCTCTTCAACATCTTCATAAATGACTTGGACACAGAATACTAAACAAGTTTGCAGATGATACAAAACTCAGAAGAACTGTTGACTCCCTTGAAGTCAGGGAGGCCCTGTAGAGAGACCTCAACAAATTAGAGGACTGGGCAATCACCAACCATATGAAGTTCAACAAGGGAAAGTACTGGATTCTGCACCTGGGATGGGGCAACCCTGGCTGTTGTACTGCCTGGGGAATGAGATGCTGGAAAGCAGTGCCATGGAAAGGGACCTGGGGCTCCTTGTCAATGGCAAGTTGAATATGAGTCAGTAGTGCCCTGGCAGCCAGGAGAGCCAACCGTGTCCTGGGGGGCATCAGGCAAAGCATCGCCAGCTGGGTGAGGGAGGGCATTGTCCTGTTCTGCTCTGCACTGGTGCGGCCTCACCTTGACTATTGTGTGCTGTTTTGGGCACTGCAATATAAGAAAAACATGAAGCTATTAAAGAATGTCCAAAGAAGGGCAATGAAGATGGTGAAGGGCCTTGAGGCAAAGCCATATGAGGAGCAGCTGATCTCACTTGGTCTGTTCAGCCTGGAGAACAGCAGCCTGAGAGGAGACCTCACTGCAGTCTGCAACTTCCTCAGGAGGGAAAGAGAAGGGGCAGGCATTGATCTCTTCTCTATGGTCGCCAGTGACAGAACCTGAGGGAATGACCTGAATTTGTGTCAGGAGAGGTTTAGGTTGGATATTAGAAGGAGGTTTTTCACCCAGAGGGAGGTTGGGCACTGGAACAGGCTCCCCAGGGAAGTGGTCACAGCACCAAGCCTGACAGAGTTCAAGAGGCATTTGGCACATGCTGTGACTCTTGGGGTTGGTTCTGTGCAGGGCCAGATGATCCTTGTGGGTCCCTTCCAACTCAGCATATTCTGTGACATTGTGAGGCTAACTGCAAATGTTGCTTCAATTTCTTGGTTTATGTTTCACGGGAGCTAAAAATCTGATGCAGTTCCTTTCTCTTTTCTATTGCATCATTAATGTACCAGATAGGGAGGTGAGAGGGTAATTCCTATCCTTTATTCCACAACCTTGGTCCATGTCTCCGGTGAGCAAGTCAGATCACCCCTCCAGCCTTTTGTGTTTTAAGTCTGAGATTTTCAAGAGAAGGAAGGTTTTTGAAATCCTTCCCTGGGAAAAAAAGGCCTGCAAATGTCCTGAGCAGGGACTTTGTGCCATCGTGTTTGCAAGGCTGTGGCATAAAAAGGCTCTGTTGTCACCAGGCCTTCAGGTGTTTGTGCAATGTTACAGAGTTGTCATGATAATCCTCCTTTTCCATGCTCAATAGGAAAGAATAACAGAGATTGACAATGAAAATTGGAAGAGCAGGGGAGTAAAAAAGGGAGAGTTATGCTGAAAGGAGGGAGAAGTAACGAAAGAATGACCCAGGACAAGAACAGCTGAAGAAAAAAAGAGCTTTGCATGCAGGAAGGAGAGAAAATGAAGTAACAGCACAGTGGGAAAAATAAATACAAAGAAATAGAAAGATGACTATTAACACGTGGTATAGAAGCATGAAGTAAAAGGAAAAAAGAATGGCTCATGAGGGAATAGGGAAAAGCAAGAGCAAAGGGAACCGTGTGTACTGATAACAGAGCACTTAGGAAAATTCAAATGTTGGTGTTTAAGAAATCTTCCTGTGTTGCTTGGAATTAGGATGCTTTTGGCTCTGCTGCAGGACCGAGAGTGAAAGCCAATCTTCTTTGATCTGCTCCACTGGTGCAGAATGACTCTAAGGGAATGTATCAATTAAGAAAATATTGAAATTGCTAGTACAGCATTCTACATATCTTAGGTTCCACTGAAAGTAGGTTGCACTGGAAGATAAATGAACCATGATACTGGCAAAATAATAATCCAGTGAGCTCATTGGGGAAAAGCATAGGAAAAAGTATAATTTTGCATATTCTACGGATCCTAATGATGACCACTCTGTTGCCGTGCTTTTTATTGCTAGGGCTTGCTTCCCACACTAGCAGTGTAAAGCAGTGCTTTATGAATACGGTAGCCTTTCTCTGCATAAAAATGTACGCCAAACTCCTACCAGTTAATTTTCTTAAGGCATGAGCAAAAAGCCAGACCCCTGGAGCTAAATGTTAAATATCAGACAAGATTTGTCACAGGAGGAAAACTGCAATGTGTAGAGACTGGTGATGACACAGACTTAAAAGATGGAAATGCAGAAAATTAGTTTACTCTATCATGTATTGGCCCAAATTTTTGAACGCCTGAACTCTCACAGATCCAAATGCAGCACTGGATCTTCTTCATTCTTGCACAAGGCATCTTGACACCCTGGCTATAAGTTAAAGTCTTCTATTCCTGATGTATGAGTAGGAAAAACAAGAGCTGAAAAACACAGATGCCTAAAGGTAAACTCCTTCCCATGCGTTTGTGCACCTACAGAAGTATTTCCCAATACCTGCTGTTATTTATTTTAAGGGAAACATTTCAAAAGGACTTTAAACAAAATTTTCAAATACAGAAGCTTCATTTTCATTACCTAAGGCCACATGAGAAATGACTGGAGATCATTCACCAGATTCATAAGGTTCATGGCTACTCTATTACCAGGCTTCACCAAAGAAGAAATTGTTAAATCTGCCTCCATCTTTGTCCTCTCATGAGTCTGCTGATCCCAAATTTGTCATTCTTCTGGGATATAATGAGCACCATGTACAATGCAGAGTACTAGGTCAGTTGGGAGCAGTTAATGTTATTAGTCTTGTACTAAGACTGCCACCTGTTATAGCTGTGCTGCTGCCTCCAGTCACATACACACTCAACTGCCTTTTCCTGGCACTCTGTAGAGTGGGAAGATCTTGTCAAATAGCTTGATTAATATTTCTTTCATTTTTGAGGAAGATAAGAAAAGGAGATTGCGATCTGGGTGTTCTTTCATTTTTTTTAGTCAAGTAATGATTGTAGATATATTTTTTATAATGTGATTTTTGCCTAAATTTGCTTGAAAAAACATCAGGTGCAGCAATATGCTGTAGTATATCCAGATTTATTCTGTTGTGGAAATAAGAAATTTAAATTTCTTCAAATTTTCCATAAGGAAATTATGTAAATCTCTATTCGGTCAAAGTCAACAAACTTGTAGGAGAGTCAAACAAGGGTAATTCCAGATGAATCAAATAAGGGTAATATATGGGTACTGTGGAAAAACAGTCTGTCTTGCCTTCCTGGTTGCATGTGTTGTAAGCTGGACTTCCAAAGGCAGTTTAAAGCAAGGGGAAGAAGAGCTGCATGGATAACCAGTACACATGGGAAACAGTTTCAGAAAGCTGGAAAAGAACTGCAGTTAATTTTGTGTTTGAACTATCTTTCTTATTTTCAACTATATGTTTCTTAATGAAATGTCGTCTTAATCAAAAAAATAAACATAAAGTATTTCTTTCCTTTTTTCCCCCTGTAATGGTTTGGGTTAAAACCACAGAGGAAGACAAAGAAAAAATAACTCTTTCTCCTATNCCATATATCTACCCTTTAATAAATTGCTGCCTTCCCTATCCGTCTCTTGTCCATTGATAAAACCTAATATCGTCCAAAACCAGGACACCCCCACAAAATATAAAATAAAAAAGCTGTGTAGTATTTAGAGGGGAACTATGTTACAGCTTTAAACCAACAGGATTTGATAAAATCAAAATTATTAAGTGTATGTGTGTATCCAAAATTGTGGGGTTTGTACAGAGAAAAAGTTCCAGTCAAAACTTCTCTCCAACCCAGCAGATGATTTATTAATAGGAGAGGTTTTTTGCATACCTGGCTGGAAATTATGAAAGGGACTCATAAGGCACAGGATAGAAACTACTGAGGGAGGTTTCTCAACAGCCTATTGAGAGCAGTGACCCAATATGGGTTGGAGAAAGATGCAAACAAGAGACAACAATAGAGACGAGGATTAGGATCTTTTGGCCTGTACATTTCCTGTAGGTGAATACAAGAACGGAGCAGCTCTGCCCAGAGCTAGCCACCTGTTTGCTCGGCATTGCAGAGGTCAGCCAACTTTTCAGCGTTGATTAGATAACGAGAACTGTGGCCAACACCTAAGCATGCTAATACCAGACTGCTAGAATGCAGCACAAGACTCCTCTAAAGAAAGGATCATTGCCAGCAGCAATGTCCCATACTTCAGTGTGAAAGGTTCCTCCAGCCCTCCCCATAACCTCTCAGATCCAGGCCATGGGTCACTCCATATATGTGCGCAGTGCACGGTAGATACTTCCTTCTGCTCTTCAGGTCATTGCCTCAGGCCAACCCTCTCTCCCTAGCATGGCTTCTAAGGACCTTCCCTTTCTCAAGTAATTTCTCCTAGTGCCAAACAGCGGCCTGTTCATCGCCACATTGCCTTAACTAGTGAGAAGGTATGAGTGGGATCAACTTCTTCTTTAGATATACTGTCCCCAGAACTGCTACCTCTTGTGTTTTATGAAATCCTCCTCCTTCACTGAAAGCCAAAGTTGAGGGGAAAAGGGCTGCTGTGGTCCTACACATGCTTACCATGCTGCCTGCATTGAAGAAGCAAGAGGCATCATTATATACTGAAAAAGCTTTCTGGCTTGTATTTGCACATTCTTCCATAGAAGCTTTAATTCCTTTATTGTATTTATAGGTCCCCAGGCTTGGGAATTTTGTTTAAATGAAGCAAATGGTAACAGTTGAAGCTAAATCCCAACACCTGCTTTCATAAGCTGTAGCTGTCATCTATGTTCAGCTGTTCTCCATTCTCCTTCAAAACAGGGCTGTCCATTGTATGAACACACAAATTCTCATTGGCTTCATTGGCCAGGTCCAATCTCCCTAGAAAAGCTCTGGGTTAGGAAACCTGCACCCCTGGCCACAGCAGCATGGGCATAAATGTCAATGTCTGTGCATGTTGTTGGGCATTATTGCCCAATGTTTGCTTTCTTCTTTTCTCCTGTTTCATTGTAGGTGGAGGTATGGCCAACATCTCTTGAAAGTCAGCCATGTGCTCTTGTAATAGCTTACTTGAGCCTCTTATATCCATAGGAGGGAATGACCTTTTAACTGTGTCTCTCATCTAGTTTCTTTCTCATGGTCAATGAATCACACCACAAGCTTTGATTGACTGAGTGTGAAAATTACACCATAAGGTCATCTGTCTCTTTGAAAAAGCAGCTGTTCCAATTTTTCTGTCCAATTGAGTTTGTCCTGCTGAGAAGGACGTGAAGTTTCTTTCATGTTTCAAAGAGATGAGTTCTTAGCATAATTTCAGGAAATTTTGGGTAGGAGAGGGACTGTTTCTGCTTATTGCTACTTCATTCTCTGAGGAAATGTAGCAGGCTGATTTCATTATCAATGAAATGTAACTCACATCAGGCTGCTTAATGGCATTCCTGTGCCAACATGATGTGTGGTGCTGAGGGCCCTCTATATTTCACTTACTTCTGTCAGGTTGGCATTAGCTTGCACTGCTTGAATTCCCCTTGAGAAAAGAGCACCTGTACAAGAGATAATTATCCCATTCCTGTTTGTTGCCCAGTTATCACATTTCCCTGCAGTACTGTTCAAAAGAGAATGGAGGAGAAACAAATGTAAACAGAATAAAGATAAAAGCCCAGACAAAAAACTCAACTGCAACAACAAAAGAAACCACAACATGAAATAAACAAAAAAATAAACAACAAAAAGCTCCAAACCAACAACAAAAAAACAAATCAAACAAAAAAAAGAAAAAGG
>VYZS01106160.1:2913-30881 GCA_013400695.1 Neodrepanis coruscans | reverse complement strand
AAGGAGTTTAACTCTCCCATTACTGTATCAAATTATAGAGAGAATGGGCGAAACATTTATGCAGGATGGGTTTCCTCCAGTGGTTTGGCTTCAGCCCAGTTAAACTGGGGAGAAATTACCCATCCTGTCTTGTGGAGATGCTGAGGAATGAGAAGTCCATTAGCACTGAAATGTTGGTTGTGTTTTTCTTTTGCAATTAGATTTTCGCTTACATCCTCAGACGGGAGATCAAAGATCCAGAGTGCAGACACTTGTCTAGGAAGTTCACTGAGTGGGCATATGGACCTGTCCACTCCTCACTTTATGACCTGTCCTGTATAGACACATCTGAGAAAAATTCAGTGCTTGAGATTCTTGCCTACAGCAGTGAGACACCCGTGAGTATTGCACCTCCTTGGCATTTTATTCCCAGGCTGGGGCACTGCTGGGGAAGAGCTTCTTATTCCACACAGTGCAGCTTTTGCCTCATTTCCATAAATCTCCTGAATTCAAGGGAACTAGAGGGAACATCTGCTGAAGATGAGTATCATTGTTTTTTCTCAAAATCCAGTACATACTGGTCCCAGCAAGATTCTCTTCTTTCTCTTTCTGCTCAGAACCGCCATGAGATGCTGCTGGTGGAGCCCCTTAACAGGCTCCTGCAAGACAAGTGGGACCGGTTTGTCAAACACTTGTTTTACTTCAACTTCTTTGTCTATACCTTGCACATCAGCATCCTCACTGCAGCTGCTTACTACAGACCTGTACAGAAGAATCAAAATGTATGTTAATCTGGCATGTGTCAGGAACCACCCAGTGCATGTTATCCCATATCTGCCTCCCATTTTAAATGTGTGCTCCTAACATCAGAATTTTCCTCTTTCCTGGAGGGAGGAGGGAGGTTTTGACCCTGCTTGGTTCCCAGTCTTGCCCTCTTGCTGCAGCACATTCAGAAACTTAACCTGTTCCCCCAGAAATTGAGTTGCTTTCACCTCCTGGCAAGGCCAGGTTTTTCCTGTCTCCAGTCCTGCTGAACTTATCTTTATCTTCCTGTCTTATACAGCCTCCCTTCACCTTTGGTCACACCACTGGGGAGTATTTTCGAGTAACTGGAGAGATCCTGAGTGTACTGGGAGGCCTCTATTTTTTTGTCAGAGGGGTAATATATTTGAAAATTTTCCTTTTGCTGCTTTTGTAGGTGTAAGAGACAATCAAACAAGTTTTTCTTATTCATTAGCATTGGCTGTAGAAATAATCCATGTTTTAGTCAAAAGCTACAAATCTTTTTCCTTGGCCTGATTAGGAGTTCTCGGGTTACTAATGAGCTGAGATACAGTTTTATCTATTTATAAAAAAAGATTCTCCTTAGAAGGCAATGAACATCTCAGTAATTATCCTTGCCAAAGCTTACAAATGGGGTATTACCTGTCTTGGCCTGAAGTCCTCCAGCTTCCTCTTGGCAGCCAGTGGAGGGTGCAGTGAATCCCAGGTCCCCAAACAGTGACTGAATAGGTTGTTGTCTTCAAAAGAGACACCAGATATGAGAGAATCTAAGTGTTGCTGGAGGAGTCATCCTGAGAGCTTGTGCCACTGTTGTTTTTCAGCTGTTCTTGTGAGTTTTGTAGGTACCAACTTCCTAGTACAGGGATCAGGGCTTAGTTGATGGGTTCACAGGGGATGATTAATCCCTCCTTGATGCAAACCTTGGTTCCCTTTTTTTTTCAGATACAGTATTTCGTGCAGAGGCGCCCGTCACTCAAGACGCTGATAATTGATGGCTACAGTGAGGTTCTTTTGTAAGCTCCAATATTTGGTTGCATCTCAGCCAGAAACAGATGAGTCTGTGAGATCTGTAGTTGTGGCTGAAGCCACCTCTAACAGATGCTTTGCTATAACTTCCTGGGTCTTTACAACAGAATTGCCATTGAAATGGGTCTGGATCAGTGGCCTCCTTTGGAGGTAAAGCAAATTTAGTGTCTAAATGTTCAGTGACTGTGCCATGCAGCAGAGTTAGGAATAGGTCTCCAGGTGGCCTCTCATTGCTAAAGGGAGCTTTGCCTCTCAAAAACTTGAGCCTTTTCTCTTCCCAACTAGGGTGCAGCTATACAGGGAGGACCCCTCATTCTGCTGTAGACCTCATGGGGCTCTTCTGTTCCACCACCTGTGGCCAGCTCAGCCCTCTGCATTCAGACCATGCTTGTCTTTCAGCTTTGTTCACTCCTTGCTCCTCCTGAGCTCTGTGGTGCTGTACTTCTGTGGCCAGGAACTGTATGTGGCTTCCATGGTGTTCTCTTTGGCCCTGGGCTGGGCCAACATGCTCTACTACACCCGTGGCTTCCAGCAGATGGGCATTTACTCTGTCATGATTGCCAAGGTCAGTGCTATGCTTTAGTATCATTTTCTGAGTGAAGTGATAAAATTTAAGTGATGTAGCAAAACCTCCTGCTCCTCATCCATATATTTTACAGCAGTCTTGATATGATGGAGATGATTATTATCTGCCATGCTTCAAAATAAGCCCAGTTGGATAAGCATGGATGAAAGGAGACTGAGAACAGTGCAGCTTTCTACCAGGTGTAATTCAAATGTTACCAGACAGAGCAATTAGCTAAGAGGCAGTAGCTGGCTAATAAACCTCTCTATATAATGTAGACAGACAGGCCAAGAGGAGAAGAAAGATGCAACTGTCTTAATGCGGTTTATGCTCACAAAGAGGAAACTATTTGTCAGGCATATGTGCTGCATATGTGTGTGTAAACTGTTGCATAAATAACAGAAAAATGTATTCTGTATTGAAGTTTATCATCTCAGCAGGACAAACAACAGTTTAATGCATGAACAGCCAGTTCACAGCAAATGCCTTCTTAAGCTGGAGCACTATTTTCTACCAGGTTTTGTTGCAATTTATATTCAAGTTTTAGCAAAATAAAAATAATCTGTTTCCATGTTACAGATGATCCTTAGAGATTTGTGTCGCTTCATGTTTGTCTATCTAGTATTCCTCTTGGGATTCTCTACAGGTAATATTCTTCTTGGAGTTACTTGTTGCTACTAAAAACTAACAAATTAAGCTAATTGTAAAAAAAAATATAACTTCAGAATAACAATTGTCTAAAGTAATTTCATACAGCTTTTCACCCTGGGTCTCAAACTGCTTTGCAAAGCTGAATAGAAACAGTCATCCTATTCTTTGTATGTAGAGAAAGCTGAGGCAACACTTTCTGAGAAGGTGTCAGTTATAGGGAATATTTTATAGGGCAATTTCCCTGCAGTCAATGTACCATGAGTATAACATGTACCTACCTTTACACTCATTTCATTGCTTGCAAAGGAATGATGATCTCAGATTGTGTTTTCATTCTGCATATGTGATTCTTCCTTTGCAACAGCTGTGGTGACATTAATTGAAGATGACAACGAGGGGCAGGAGACAATTCCCTCTGACAATTCCCGGTGCTGCCACGTGAAACGAGCCCGCACATCCTACAACAGCCTGTACTACACCTGCCTGGAGCTTTTCAAGTTCACTATTGGGATGGGGGACCTGGAGTTCACAGAGAACTACAGGTTCAAGCCTGTGTTTGTCATCCTTTTGGTTCTCTATGTCATCCTTACCTACATCCTCCTGCTCAACATGCTCATTGCACTGATGGGGGAGACTGTGAACAAAATTGCACAGGAGAGCAAGAGCATCTGGAAACTCCAGGTACAGTGGTTCTGTGAGGCTGCAATCCAGGAAAGGGTGTGGAGAACCAGAAATTTCAGAGAGACTCTTTAGGAACTGACACGTCACTGCTTCTTTATGATTCCACTCAACAGTTCCCAAAGAAAGTATATTAGTTCCTTTTCCATGTATATTTGATGTTTTGCCTGAGCAGATGTTCCCAGTGTTTCACAGATGTTCAGAATTTAAGAAAAGAAGTACTTTTTTAATTAGGAAAAATAATTTGGGCTTTTGATGATGGAAAATCCTGATCACACTATGGAGAGAGGAATTATGCAAGGGGAAAATCAGTCTTTACCAGAACAAAGGCACATCAGTTTTTGTTTGAGGTAAGAAAGGGAATTTCATAGTTCTAATCACAGGGCAACAATTCAGCATTTTTAATAACATAAACAGAGAGTGATGTTTCAGAGGTGGTTACAGTGTCTGCTCTAAGATGATGACAATGATAAAAGCTCAAGGCTTTTAAAATAAAGGCAAAAATCAGGATTTGTATGACTTTGACCAGCAGCCTCTCAGTGCTCTGCTTTCTTTTCTTACCTGGCAGAGAGCCATCACAATCCTGGACATTGAGAACAGTTACCTGAACTGTCTGAGGCACTCATTCCGGTCTGGGAAGCAAGTCTTGGTGGGGATCACACCTGATGGCCAAGATGATTACAGATGGTGCTTTAGGTAACCTGTTGCTGTGTCAAATGAACAGTCTTTTGCAGACAAACAACATTGAATTATCTAGTGGTGGGAAGCAGAACTTTCCCCCTGAAATGCTCTGAAAAGTAGTGCACTAACACTGTCTACAATAGTCAGTTTAATCTGATTTTTGGGTCAGATCTGAGGCTTAAGAGGCAATTTGTGATACAAACTCATCCTGGAGTTGTCTGGTGATCCTTAGAATAGGTTGGGTTTGTTGTTCTCTTTCCAGGGTTGATGAAGTGAACTGGTCCACATGGAATACGAATCTGGGCATAATCAATGAAGACCCTGGATATTCTGGGGACCTCAGACGGAATCTCAGTTTCTCTATTAAACCTGGAAGAGGTGAGGACTTCAGGGACCTAAATCCTACTATGGGCTACACACTGGGCATAGCAGCAGCATGGATTAATTGTTGGAGGGCAGTCAGTTTTAGGCACTTACTGATAAGTAGCTAAGTTAATGTCATTTTCAGTCAGCACAAAATGCAAAGGATGAGGTGGGCTCGTTGCTCACAGCAGTTTGACTCTCAGGAATAAAGCCCCCATAGATTTGTCATTCTCCTTGTGGATTTTGCAAGGCAGATAATGTGTAAATCCTGAGGAGATGAGAGCACTGTATGATGGCAACCAGAGAGCCAAGAAGCTGCTTTGGAGGCCCCAGACCCTACAGTTTGGGAGCTCAGCAACCCAACAACAGAAGTATTTAACTGTACAATCAGTGTCTGCTGTACTTGCCAGTTGGAATATGGAAAACTCATGAAACAGTATGGGAAAGAAAACCACAAAGCCCTTTCTTCCTCCTTCTTTCTTCTTCTTTCATCAGCTTCCTATTTAATCCACATGTGTATTTTCTGATTCTGTGGAGGAGAAAAAAATCAACCATTCCTTTCCTTTTTAGTTTCAGGAAAACACTGGAAAACATTGGTTCCACTTTTAAGAGATGGAAGCAGGAGAGAAGCTCACAAGCTACCAGAAGAAGACAAGTTAAAACCTGTTTTGGAACCTTATTATGAGCCAGAAGATTCTGAGATGTTGAAGGATTCACTTCCAAAGTCAGTCTAATCTTATTTTTAGGAAAAAGTTTAATTTTAGTTGTCTGTGTTGGCCCTGCTGGAAAAATGCCAGAGGACTTAAAAAATTACCATGTGCAAGGAATCACTAAGTGTGCTAAATAAACTACTTGTGTGAGCTCAAGTCTTCATGGTTATTTTTAGCATAACCTTCTGTCTGCTTTTAGAATCTCTTTTTAAAAGTATTTTTATGAGCTGGCACACACCCTGATTTTGTGGCTCTGCAGCTCCAAAAACCAACCAACCAAATTATGACACTGGAGAAGGACTCATAAAAGAGCAGTGAAAATCACCAAGATATGTTCCTGTGAGAACAGTTTTTGGAAATCAGATAAATATGGGGGGACAGAGAAAGAATACAAAATAATGGATGATCTAGAGATGTTATTCTTTTCTCATAACACAAGAACAAATATACTGTGAAATTTTAAAGGTTGAGTAGTCAAACCCGATGAAATAAATGTTTCTCTTACACTGTCTGAGTAAACTCCAGAAATTCACAGTTATTGTTACTGAGGCTAAAGACTTAACAAGATCCCAAATTTGACATTTATTTAGTTAACAGATGAACTTTGCACAAAGTAAGAGATAGTGGTTATAGAGAATATATGTTTCAAAGGTCAGGTGTATAATAATGTACAACAATAATAATCTTAAAATCAGAAAGTTTTTGTTCTTGACTTTGACAGCAACCACAGGGGGGAAAAATCTGGTGCTACAAATCCATCTGTCTGGATTTACAAAGAGAATCAGGGAGTGAGAAAATAGGGAGATGTTCTGAAACTACAGATGGGAGCCCTGGAAAGAGAGGCAAGAACAGGAGGAACTTTGGCATCCTCTTGAAAAGTGACTGGACAGAAAGGAACTAAGGGTAAGAATATTTGCCTTACAGGCAGCTGGCTCAGTATTTCAGTGCTGGATCAGTTTTGAGCATGAAAAGGTAAATTGTTTTACCTTCCTTCCTGGCATCACTAAAGCACTTGGAGGTAACAGCCTTTAATGCCCAGGTCAGTGTGCATATACAAGTATCCTTAAGTCAACAGGGTGTTTAACTCTGGGTTTCAGTTGTTCCTGTGGTTGCATCTGAAGTACAGTTGTGCTTAAGTGCTGCTGTGAAATGGGGCCAGAGCATACACAGCCTGTGCCTGGCCTGTGACACACCCACAGGGAACATTCACTTGAGTCACTGGAGTTAAAAAGTGACCTGCTGGAGGGGCCAGATAGAATTTATTGGGAAAATTGGGACTCAAAGACATCAAAAATTGAGCCAAAGATAATTTTCATCAATAAATCTTGTAATTTTTCTGCATTTAATAGGATACTGAAACATTCACTACTCTTAAAGAGGAGCTATCAGTATTTACATACAAACCACCCTTTGCTGCTACCACTGAGATGAAGTTTTGGGTGAAGGTGAAGTTTTCTCTTACTGGGGTCAGGATTTCTCACCCTGCTCCTTTCTCAGGGGGCACTACAGCAATATATTTCAACAAAATCCATCTGCTTTATTTGAAATAGTAGCACCATCTAGAGGCCCAGTAATTCTTGTTTCTTTGCTTAACATCATTCAGGACAAATGTAATTTTATTTTCACAGTTTGTAGGGTAGAACCAGAGAAACTTGCCAAGGGATTTGAAAGAATTGCTAGAAAAAAACTCAGAATTTGAAATGAAAATAGTTGGGTTCAATGTCTCTGGTGGACAGGGAAACCACAAAAGGTGTGGAAAGTAGGTGTGTTTAATTTCATACCATTGCAAAGCTGCTTCTCTAAACACAGTCTGTAGACATTCCACTCAAGGCTTCGTTATGCTCCACACTGAACAGGGCAAGAGACAATCTACATGTAAAACAAGCACAGCTAGGCAGGCAAGACAAGCTGAGACAGTGAAATAATTTACAATTAAAACACTTAAGAATAAATGTAGAACGGGGGTGATCAGAAAAACACAGTTGGTTGTCTCTGTGCCTTTGTGTGCCAGGGCAGATTTATGTTTGGAGGGACATCAGGATCGTGGTATAGCTGGAAAACATTCAGGAAATTTCTGGTTTCCCTGGGAGGGATCCATTTCTCATAATTATCAGCCCGGGTAAAGACCTCATCCATTGCTTGAATTACACTTTGGTTTACATCAAGTGCCTGTCCAGAAGGATTGATGAGCTGCCCTGGGTAACCTGAACAGATTATACACCTCTGCCTTCCTGTCCCTTCCTGCTCCAACAAGATTACAAAGACTGCAGAAGACTTCTTAATAAAAACCAGAAATACTAAAATTCAGACTGAAAACACACATCAGATAATACTGTGGTTAAGAATATAAATGCCCTATATTTGTGGGATAGGGTGGTGCTGGTGGGGTTTTTGGTTGCATTTTTAAACTCCCTTAATCTCCTCTGGGAAGGAAACAAAATTATCCCACTTTTCTAGAGGGAGTTATTACTAACATCTCAGAATTTCCAGCAATATCATCCCTCAGTTCCTGCAACAGGCAGAAATTTGTTTCCCATGGATGGAGAGGTAGAGCTTGGCAGTGATTCCAACCCATTGTTACACATGTTTATTCAGACTCACCTGGCCAAGGTTCTGTTTGCCAGTTTACTTCCTTCATTTTCACTCTACTTATGCACAGGGAGGTGAAGGTGGGTCTCTGTTCAGGCAGACAGAGAGGGATGTCTGGAGGAACACACTTGTTCTGAAGGGACTGCAGCAAAGCCCCAGGGAAGAGAGTTGGCTGGTCAGGAAGTGTTTGTCCTTCAAAAATAGCTTTGCCAGGACCAGCACCTTTCTGCTCCCACTTCCAGACTGAGCAGGACCATGGCCTTGCAATAAATTATCTTTACTTTGTTGTTTTGTGAAGGTTCTGCTCCCCTTGGCAGATATATTTTGCAGGGTCTTGCAGAATCCATGTCCTGAACCCTTGGGGAGTTTTTTATTTCAAACTTTGTGTAGTTATTTCACACTGGACAAGTTTAGAAACAGCACGTGGTTCCCATGCTGTTCTTTAAGGCTTGCAGGTGGTGAAAATCTGCCCTCTCACAGTTATTAGTCACATTAATTTGTGTCCACACTAAATGTTTAATATGAGGTGATCAGGTTGGATGACTGTGTATAACCAGCAGCTCCCAATAACCACAATGCCACAAAAGCAAGAGAAATGGAGGGTGTTGGTGTTCTCACCTCCTGTCTGTGGGTGACAGCTGTAATTAGCAATGCCTGCAAATGTGTGTGGGATGGAGATAGCAGGAAGAGGTGAGCTGGATGAAGATGAGTTGGGCTGCACTTCACTGGGAGGTGAAAATGGACTGATGAACATGTGGAAAACCAGAAACGTGATCTCAGTATTTACAGCAGTGCCATTCCTGAGATGGAGCTGGTCTAGTCAGCCATGAAAACTGAACTGTTGTGCTTTGCAAACTCCAGTAATTTCTGAATTAGTTCACAAAAATATACATCCTGCTTGAAAAACTTGGAGCCCTACAGCCTGTTGATCATATGCACTTGTTGTGCCCTGTGCCACAGCTTCCTTGGAGGCTCAATAGCCCTTGTCCTAATTAAACATTGCTGTTAATCCCTTCTCAGGGCAGTTTTAGTGGGGTCCACGGCAGAGCAGGGCCCACAAGAGGGCCCCCAAGCCATGTGTAGGGCTGCTGCTGGTCCCCCTGGGGCACCCCAGAACCACCTGGCCCTGGGACAGCCCCTCTCCCTCTGATGCCACTGTCTTTGCTGCCTCTGATCAATTTAGTTATGCAGAATCATATTTATCTTTGCTAAATGCCAGCTAATTCTGTCACTCTTCTGTGGCATCTGTGTGGCATTAACACATTACTCAGTCCTGCATCTGCTGATGTCCTCAATACTCAAAAACCCACAAGGTGTGTGCCCAGCAAGTGCTGCACAAAACACAGGGGGATCCTGCCAACCCCGTGGCTTTAGGGAATAAAACCACTGGACTCAGATTCTCAAGCTTGAAGTTTTCAGAATCCCATCAATAGGAATTTTATACAATGTTTTTGATCAAACTGTTGTGATAAATCTTCCAAACTCATGAAATTCCGTGTACATTTAAAATCCCTGATAAGCTGATGGTCATGCAGTGACTTGGATATTTAACACCAGCTGCTTGTGTTGGAGAGAATCCTCCTGCAGTGCAGGATACTTTTTACAAGTCTGCACGTCTGCTCCATTAGGCACAGGCATGGATTTACCAGGGCTTGGGAGGAAGAGGTTTTAATTGATGCTGCCAAATGCAGCATAGACATCCTGTGTCTTCTTGATGTGGTTTTAGGGCTCTGAAGTGCTTCCCATCACCCACACAATGGAGACTGGGATCGCCTCTGACTCTGGAATAGTTTCCAAAGAGAAAATACGGACCTAATTTCTCCTACATCAAATGTTAATCTTCAAAATACATGGTGGAGATCACCCTATTTCCCTGGGAAGGGGGAGAAATCAAAAAACTGATCTCATCGGACTTCTCCGTGGTGTGTTGGTGATACTGTGTTACTGCATCACCATTAGTAACACTTCCCGTTTCAGTGTGCAGGGAATGAGTGGGCTCCAGGAGATGCCAACAGTTACAGAATCACCCAGGTTTTCAGACTTCATCATCACCCACAACAGTATTTCTCAGTCATTGCTACACTCAGCCTCTAAAATCAACACTTTAGTCACCCAAATGTTTGGTATGAAAACTCGTGTCCCCTGGAATTGCCCTGTCAGCTGGTGAGAGCAAATCCCAGTTACAGGAACTAAAGGAAGTGTCCTACTCACTTGGCCAGTAAGAGCAGTTTTAGGCTGTGCCAGTAATTTCTTTCCAAGCTGACAAAGTAGGTTTAGCCCGGACAGTTCCTCTTATTCCAAAGGAGAATGCGGATAATGAACCACCTGGAGAATGGATCACATCCTCAGTTCCTGGTAGTCAGAGGGGGAAAGCCAGGAGGGTTCAGGTGACAAAGAGAAAGACACAAGGAAGACAAGATCCTTCATTACCAAAGAGATACAGGACAGTGGAGTTTAGGGCTGGAAATAGGTAAAGAGGATGATTTGCAAGGACAAAAGGAATCAGCTATTTCTTAAATAAGCACTGAATAACAGAGAATTGAAGCACTGACAAGGAGAGAGGATGATTTGCATAATAAAAGAGGTTGTAATTAGAATAATGGGTTGAAACTGAGACTGGGAAAATGCATCCTGAAAAGATGGACTTTCTATGGGGCACATATGATGTGTGTCTGCCTAAAGAACTCCCTTTGGAATCACTGGGAATTTCAAATATCAGCCCATGTAAGCAGATAATCCAGTGCCATCCTGCCTGCAGCAGTGTGGGACCTGCAGGGTTTAGATCTCTTATTTTGGGGAACCGAAGTATCTGAGGGTTCATCTCAGCTGGTGTATGTTCACCTTCAGTTCTGCTTCCCTTAATTTCCAGAAATAACTTGAAAAAAAGTGGAAGGGTCCTGCAGGGATTTAATTTTGTTATAATTATAAAGCATCTCACACGCTGCTATGGTTGATGCAAAGGTTGGGCCTCAGACATGACAGTGGGTGAATTTTTGTTCCACTCACATTTTTTACAGGTATAAACAGATCTTTGGAGGGGGAAGGGGAGCAAACCATTTGCCAGATTTAGATGGATGAGACAGATAAAAATATTTTCCTTTTAAAAAGAGAGACTTAATGTTCTTAATCAAATGACTAAACTTAGTAGTTTAGTTTAACCTAAAACTATTATAACATGAAAGTTCCTCCACAATTTTGGTGATCACCCTCCAAAGAGCCCTTGAGTCAAACAGTGGTGATACAAACTTGAGCAGAAAAATGTAGTCTATAGGTGGGGCCATGCTTTCTTCATGGTGTGTTCCTTGAGGCATTTTCAGGTTGCTTAATTCCCCTGCTGTACTGCTTAGTGTTACCAGAAACTCTGCACCACAGCTGAAGATTTACTGAGGGTGCAAACTCACCCTGAAATAGTTGGAGAACAACTCTGACCTAGTTGGGAATGTGAGGCTCAACAGCCAAGCCAAGTTTGTGCTTGGAAGACCTCACTGAGGTGAGGAGACTTGGCTCCTTCCAGGGTGACTGAGAGCCAGTAGAAGTAAAAAGTGCCTGTCTTATGGTCTTAAAACTGGTTTTATTTTTTCCTCCACAGGTTGTATACCCATGTGAGCCTCCCCCAGTGACTGTGACCCAAAGCACCAAGAGCAGCACCTGCTCACAGGATCACCCCACACGTGCACAGCGAGGACTGGCAAAGGACTTTGTAGGTTTGTAGCTACTTTTTGCCTTAGGAGTGGCAGGAGACACTCACAACAGCACAAATGCAGGAACAGACACAGGAAAGGGAGAACAGATCCCTTCTCCCCATTGCTTATTATTATCTTGTTCTTGTGTAGTCCTTGTAACCTGGCCAAGGGGAGGGATAACTATGTTCTGAAGTCAAATAATGATGCCACTTACAAAAAGTGAATTTTTACTGCATTTATTTCAACTTATTCAATACTGAATCTATCCTGCCACTGGTGCTGGAATTAGAGAGATTCAGGTGGAAGTGGTCACACTACCAGGTGGAGAGAAGTTATAATATGGGAGGAAGGGAGGCAGCTTTGTTTCTTTGGCAAGGGTGGAGTGGGTGGAAGCTGAGACACAGGATCAGGCTCATCTCTGCTCTGTTATTCTTATTGTCTATATTAGCATAGTCTGCTATGCTGGGTGCTACTCAAATGCAGAATATAAATGTTCCTGTTCCCAAGCTTATAGAAAGGAGCACAACAGCAGAGACAGATGAGGAGTGTCATGAGCAGAGCTGCTCATTGTGGTGAGCAGGAGTCTCAGGGCAGCAGCACTGCAGCTGGAGAGCTGCTTGAATTGGGTCCAGGAAGTCTAGTTTGGGGGAATAGGAATTAATTAGGATGTCTGACTATTAGATCATTTTGACAGTCCCAGCACTAATGCTGTTTCTTTGGCACACTGGACTCATCTGTCTTTGGTTTTTTGCCCAAGCAAAAGAATAAACTGCAGAGTGATGTAGTTCCAGGGAATACACTTGTGATGGAAGCTCCAGCAACTCTTCTCTATCCTCTTGTGGATGGGGCTGTTGTTTTATTGCAGGAATCTTGGGGAACAAAATCTCCAGGCGTATGTGTTATGCAAATCTGTGTAACAACATTGCTAAAGAGGCTGACTTGTCTCTGCAGTCCAGACTGCACCAACTGGTAAGTGATAGTCCAGTATTTTCCTGGAATGATCTTTCCACAAGGTGATAGTCACACATTTACAGGCTAATTCGATTCTCTGTTGCTCAGCTGCATAAAACAACCTCTTATCTCTCACTTTATGAGCATAATATTTAAATATTTGCAAGTGCTACTCAGCTGTCTGGAGTGGTGTGAAAGCTCTTTGTACCTGAGTGGAGCAGCACACAGATATGATCCCAGAAACAAGTTTCACTATGGGAAAATGGTAATACCTTTACAGAAATAATCTTCATGTGATTTTTTCAACATAAACTACACTACTGGAATGGAAGGCATTTGCTCCTAAACCCATAGTCTATATGGGATATCTTATGGATTCTTCCCACAACAGATCAACAACTTTGAATGCTTTTCCATAGAAAGAAGGAATTTAAATGCACTTTTTCCATGGTGAAAAATCACAAAAGACTCCTATGAATCAGTTAAACACTATGTTCAGAGGTATTGGGCTGCTACTGCTGGTTGGCATGCTCAGTGTTTTTATACTTAGATTGTAAATTATCTTTAAAGAGCTTGGGGAAGGGAATGATGACAGTAAGTAATTTACAAATATTCTTGCTTTTAGATAATGGTTTTTCCCCTTAGTGTCTACCTTTTGGGTAGTCACTGAGAATCACAGAATTAAATATAAAATCTGAGTAACTTCTAGTGTGAGTTTGACTGGGATCATGTCTTGTACCAGCAGAAGAGCAAATGCAGCTCTGACATGCTGATGTCAGATGGCAGATCTCCAAATGCTCAATCCCTCCCATCTGGGGTTTCCTTCATCTTGTTCATTTTAGTTTCTAGTGAGTCTAGCACTTGCTGGGAAAACAAAATAATGCCAGATAGGGCTTCTGCTGTTTATTTGTGCTGCACAGACTATCCAAAGCTAATGTTTTGGGGTAATTTTTAATAAGAGATGCATGTTATTAATGTTCCTGATCTTTATGCCTTCTCTTTACTAATTGAAGCAGCTGGTGACCATTTAAAATGTAACTCTATAAAATGGTCTGCATAGCAATGATAGATCCTGTTGCAAAACCCTCCACGGCTTTTGAAAAATGCTGGCCTTGTCAGAAACCTCAGGGTGGAGCAGGTCTGGGAACATTAAAGTTAAGCAGGTTAATGATTGAAACTGTCAGAAAATGTTTGCAGGGATGTGACTTTCTGTAGTTCTGCCTCTCATTTCCTGGCTCCTAAGTCTGTCCTTAAAAATAGCTCAGTTCAAGCTCACACCGCCTTTGTGTGGCACGTGGTGTCCTTAGATATTTGTTTTCAGCCAGATGAGCTGGAAACAGGCTGGGCTTCTGTCCCCTAAATCTGACACTTGCACAGGGAAGGCCACACTCAGGTTCAGAGTCAAGGCTGTCCTTGTAATGCAACAAGAAGCTGTTAACACAGAACATTGAGGATGAAGTGTAACCTGTGTGTGTGAACTGTTAACAGCTCCTACAATCCTCTGCACCTTTCTGCAGGCAGGTTTGGAACAGGGCTCTGCCTCCCTTGCTGTAGCCTGTCCCAGTTTTTCTCTTTGGATAACTGCCACTCTATTATAAATAGACCATGCTGCTAGGGCCTAAATTCTGCTAAACCACACAGATCTGGGTGCTTTCAGATATAGCTGCTTTCTGAGTTCAAAGTCCTTCTGGCTGCCAAATTCATTTTCTCTCCTTAGCAAAAGAATTCCTGTTACTGTGGTTGATGCCAGAGGTAAAGCAATAGTCCTCAAATGCACCTTCACCCAGATTTAATGTGGCTTTGCCTCTTTTCACATTTCCATCCTCAGAGTGACTTCAATTAAACAGTTTCTCACAGTTTGTGTTGAGAACTGAGCTGCTGGTTTCCCAAGCAGGATCAAATGGCAGGATTCAGTCCTTATCCCAGGTTGCTACACCACCAGGTAAGAGACCATCAAAGCAGCTGACTCTGGGTTGTCACATATTAGCTCAGGCACAGTCATTTGACAAGATGGAATGTTTCCTGGTGCAGGGTTTGGAATATATCATCATAAATTTGTGTTGGGCAAGGCTGGATGTGTTCTCAGCACTTCCAACCAAAGGGATCCCCTGATGCCAAATCCAACCAGCCCAGGCACAGCCTGTTTCCTCACACAGCTCCTGGGAAGCTGATTCATTACAGGGAACAGTACAGTGCTCCTGGCATTTCACACAGTAGATCTGAGGCAAATGCAATACCCAGCAGTCCTGTTTTTAAAGATAACTACTCCATGAAAAGGAGGAGTTTGCCTGCAGTTTGTAAATATATTCTAAAGCCATATTGTTTGGATTAAAAAGTCTGGATCTAGGTCATAGTATCCTATGATACTTTGGTTTTACTTCCAAATTTTCAATTCACCTCTTATTCAAAAGAAAATCACCCAAATTGACTCTTTTCTTCCCTTGTCTACAGCTGGAAGAAGAATCCTGTTTTGTTGCCTACATAATTCCCCTCCAACTCCCATCTAATAATCAAGTAAAGACTGTAATTGCACCTTGCAGATCTCACTGCAAAGACAGACAAGTTTTTAACATACTATTTCTGGTGATAATGAAGAAACACTATAAAAAGAGCAGAAGAACTTATAGTCACTCTTCTGGCATGTCCCAGAATAGAATTCTGCTTTTGCCATTGCTTAACAGCTCAGAGGTAGCAGAGCTGAGAAATCCCATTCCCTGTAGCTGCTGCAGCACGAAGTAACACTGGGGCTGTTTATGTGAAACCCAATTGTTTGTGTTCCCACAGCCCCTTAGGGTACATATTCATCAGAAACTATTATAGGTAGGGAAAGATCTAAATACACCCACCCTGTTTTCACTGACATTATTGCTGAGAAAGTCTAAGATTTTCTAAGGCCTCTTCTAATTTTTCAAAGTAATAGCAAAATTTTTTTTGGCTTGCTGGAGCACTCAGCAGGATCATTTCCTCATTTCTGCTTCGTGCTTTCGGAGTAGTTCCATGCTATATAATAAACTGAGCATCACATAAAGGGTGTCATTTACAACCCAAATGCGTGTGCATAACCATTTTCCTTTGAAAACTGTATGTAAACTGCAGAGCAGTGATTGTTTGAGATATTCTACTGCTGCCATTAAGTCATCCGTGAGCAACTCAGCTTTAGTACCATTTCAGTGTATAATTATTGCGTGTGTGTGTGTGTGTCATCCCACTCTGGCAGCTGTGAGGTAAAAGGGTTTGTTGTCTAGCAAGTTTCTCTCTGCTCCCTAATTTCAGACGTAGCAAACCCCGTGCGGCCGCAGTGCTCCGGCTCTGGACCTGCCCGAGCTCCCAGCTCACGCAGGATGACTGAAAAGGGTGGCTCTGTGTTTTCAGGAGAGTTTTGAGCTCCAGTGTGGTTTTCCCCATTTGGCAGGTGAGCTTTGGATGTTGCTGCAGCATCGGCAGGGCCCTGCTTTGATCTCGGTGTGGTTCCGAGGTGCCTCGTCCGCGCCGACATGGAGGTGTCGTAAGAAGGGTGAGTTCTCCGGCAGCTCTGTGGGTGTTTGGGGCAGGTGTGATGCTTCTGCAGAGAGTGAAAACCTTCAAGAGGCAAAGACAGATCCAATTGTTCAAATGGAGAGTGTTTTCCTGTTGTGCTTCTTTCTGTTTCTCTAGTTTATAAATCCTGAGCTGTGCCACTCCGACTCCTTGGGCATTCAGGAGTGAGGAAAGATAGACCTAATCGAATTTGTGTTTGTCAGCCGCAGTCCCTGTTGCCACTCCTGTGCCAAGGGGATCTGAAATTTAATATCTTATAAGCCAAACTTGAATACATTCATCTTCCACTGAAAGTTTCAGTTACTGTAGTGATCATTGAAAGTAAAACACTTAGCCTGGTGGAAGAGCCTTTTATTTCAACTCAGAAAAATTTCTTCTTGTTATTTAATTCAGAAATATCTTAAAGCAGAGAAA
Organism: Neodrepanis coruscans; assembly: GCA_013400695.1. Lineage (NCBI taxonomy): Eukaryota > Metazoa > Chordata > Aves > Passeriformes > Philepittidae > Neodrepanis > Neodrepanis coruscans. The sequence continues at coordinate 14,271 of VYZS01106160.1, read as the reverse complement.
AACATTGTTTTTCAGTCTTTTAAAATTTCTGTTCAGAAAGACCTTTATAAGAAAGAACAAATTTTTCCCCAAGAAGAAAATGAATTTTTGATAGCACCTGATGTCTACTAATACCCCTCAAAAACTTAAAGATCTTACAGAAATAATAAACTCTTTCTATCAAGTCCAAGTTTTTGCTGATAAGACTCATAATGTTGCCAATAATGCACAGAAGTCAGAATGAATTTTTAGCAGTTTTCCCCTCAGGGAGGGGATTTCTTTATGAGCCAGTAAGAATTAGGTTGTAGGTGCTGGGAAGTGTCATGAGCTGTTGGAAGGATCCTGTCAATGAAACAGCTATTGGTAGTTCCATTCCTCTCCCCCCAGGGAAGAAGAGATCTTTGTGCCATGGTATCACAGCTGAGTGTTTCTTTTGATGTGTAGAATTCTCTCTTTAGCCACTTCATTTATACTGTTATTGACCTATAAAGATATGGATTTGTATGATTGTTCTTGTTCTCAGATAAGCAGAAGGTGAGTCTGTGATAGTGTGTCAAGTGCCACTTACTGTAGGAATGGCAGAATTCACCATCACAGATAAATAAATACCTCTTCTTACCCCCAGCATGCTGGAGGTGAGACAGCAACTCCTCAATGTGCTCAGACCCCCTTCAATGTAATTCTTTGTACTATAAATCAGTGCAGTGTTTTTGTCTTGCTGCCCACTTCAACTAAACCACTTCTCTGATGATCTGTAAATAACAATTAATTAGATGATGGGAGTTGAAAATAGTTACAACAAAAGACGGCACTGTGTCTCGGGTTACGTAAGTGACATCCCTTCTGATGTGACACTTTTTAAGCTGAGCACTATTTTTCCCTGTATGTCATAGATTACAGAAAATGATAGTGCCCTGGAAGCTGCTGCTGAAAGCCCTGGCTTAATTCTCATGAAAGCATACAATTAATGGTGATTCAAAATGAAACAGACACTACCTCAGCACTGTAACAAGGTTCTTCTCTTGTGCCTGCAGTTATTTACTTGTGCAGGCTGAGATCTCCTTTAAAATAGTCTTTTTGGCTGAGACTACAGCCAAATCTCCCGTGTGCTTACTCCCTGTATATGAAAGTGGACTTGTCCTCTTTCCTTCTCACATTGTTTCCTTATATCACTGATGGTTCAGCAGTCCTACATCATCCAGTAAAACTTCAATGCTATCTTTGAATATTTCCACCTCTCCTAAATGATGCAGCCTGTTCTCCAGACATTGCTAAAACCTCTGTGCTGAAAAGTGGCTCAGATGGGGCTCTGAGTTGCTGCCCTTGCAGAAACCTGTTGCCATGTCTGAGCAGCTCCAGCTGCTCACAAACAAGAGGCTCTGCCCTGTGGCCACTGTGTGCTTTAGAGATTTAACCATGGTCTTTATTTTTCCAGCTCTTTCTCCCATTCTCTTTAACCCCTCTGGCTTCACTCACCTCCTGGCTGTGCCCCTCTCAATCTGGCAACAACTTTTGCTGACACACTTTTGGACTTTTTGGTCTGTTTCCCACTGTTCTCTTCCTTTAAATTCACTTATTTGATCAAGCAATTTAATGCCCATCTCCATCATATTTGATTTATGTCAAGCATCACAATTGCCTCTTCCTTGGGATGTGAAATGTCTTTGCCCACGCACTGCTTTGTATTTTTTAAGTACTTGGTAAGAAGTAAATAGCAGAATTATTTATGAACTGAGTAAGACAACAGTCATTTTTTTTTAGCTGTGTTAAGACTAAATGTTTATCAGTGTATTCCCTGACACAACATGTGTCTGGTGACTATGTGAGTTGCATTTCCAATGGCATAGACAAAATCCTTTTTCCTACCTTGACTGTGTAATATCCAATTTGAGTTCTTTTGTGCATTTATGGTGTACTTTGTATGCAAGTGTACTAAGTAAATAATGTTTTCCCCTTTATAAATTATTTCTATGGAAGTTGTGATATGAATCCTTAGGAAGTGCATCCAAACTAGGCATGTTTCCAAGTTGCAGCAGTGTGAATATATCTACCAGTGGCAGAAAACACAACAAAAATTTATTTTCATGCCTGTTTCTTAAGCCAACCTTTGCAAGGTAAGGAGTCCTTTCCAATATTTAAAATTCCTATCCCATTTAGTGCCAAGAAATTACAGCTGCACTTACATGTGTTTGGGCCCTGTAAGTTCTCAGTTCTCTGTACTTGGGATTGAAAATTCTGGTAATTAAACATTTGTTGTTTATGCATTAATAGACTTTCATTCAAATATCAATGTATTTGATATTCCTGGCTCCTCTCTCACACCAGGTGTCATGTCTTTTCAAACACTCTTACAATCTGTTTGCTGTATCTTGATATTCCCATAATGAGGGGATTCTGGTGCTGAGGCACATTGACAGCATTGACAGGAGCAGAGTTTGTGTGTACGTTTGTCACATTAAGGAAACTGGAGTAGGAGTGAAAAAATGTGTAGTTCATTTTGCTCCAACTTGCAGGCAAATTATTTTTACTATTTGTCCTTGGGTATGGAGGGCACTCCCCTGATTTCCTTGGAAATGTGTCCCTGACCTCATAAATCTTACAGGTTTTACATTCAATGAATTTTAATGTATCCTGAATTCACCTTCTCGCTTTCAAATTATCCTGGGTGATTTAAAATGATGCCCTTGAGTATTAGATTGAGAAACAGGGAGATAGTTATTCATTATTACTTACAGAATTCATGCTGTGGGTGTTCATAAGCAGGTAACATACAGTAAGATCCATTTGTGACATGTGGTGGTGATCATTTCCATCCAGCAGAATCAGGATTTTTTTGTCTTTTTCCTGAAGAAATGTTGAGAAATGTCACCAGGACACAAGTCCTTCATATTACCCATGTGCTGGTTTAGCTGAGCTCAGCCTGGGCATCGTGTTCACAGTGTGTTTTTTCTGCTACTTTAATGCAGTGAAAAGTTTCAAGGTTTTTTTCTGTGTTCATTACCCTTCACATCTGGGACCTTCCTTCACCCATTGTATTTGTTGCACAGATCTTCCTGGAATTCACCACTTTTCTGAAGTCATCATGCACAAGGGCAGATTACTCAGATTAACTGCAAATATGCACAAACTTTAGGGCTGCTTGTAAAAGTCATTGAGCTCTTTATGTTTCTCTGAATAACATCCACTGTCATTGTGACTGACAGACCTTCAGTTTAATTTAAGCACAGGCTTGAATTTATGGTTCTCCTGGATTTATGGCATCTTTTAATGTCACTTTTCTTAGAATGTAATTTAATGAGTCATGTATAACCTTCCAGCCTTGATACATTGAATGGTGTGTATGTGCTTAACCACTGAAAAATGAAAAACTTTTTTTAAAAAATGAATATTTGTGTGTTTACATATGAAGAGACTGCAAACAGCCAGTCTGGTCACTATATTTTATTCAAATGAACAGGAGTCAAGTAACTGTGAATGTCTCTACTGCAGAAACATGATTAAAGAGAACCACGAAACTGTTCCACTAATGGGCAAGAAAACAAACCCACCTGGAATCCCCTCTTCAAGCCAGCAGGAGAAAAAGGTGACTGAAAGCACTCCCACAAAGAAAAGGTAGGATTACAGATCAGTCTAAGCCACTAAAACTCAGTTTTATCTCCTTTAGTAAAACTTTGCACTGAAATACCACCAACATCTTTCTTTATGGTGCTTATATGAATGAGAGAGACCTGATGGACAGAAGGTGCCATCACAAAACCTTCCTTATGTTTACAAGTGGGAGAGTAAAGAAGACATTTGATGTGTTTATCCTAAAGGGATAAGTATTTAGCCCTTATCCCAGACATCTCAGGCTCATACAGCAGTTTTTAAAGTCTGTGTCTCATTTCAGTTGGACTTTCTGCACCCACTCTGTGTGCCTTGATAAACTTACAATAACATGGTTTAAACATGGTCTGTGTTTCAGCAGGAGAAAGGAGAATGATTTTTTTTTTAAAGACTACACCAGGTTTAATATAAGAGATGCTGTCCTGAAAAAAAGGGAGCATTTCAAATTTAGCCTCACATGGGAATGTGACAGATTATGGGGAGGCAGAAGGCTGGGAGAGCAGGAGGTTTGAAAAATCCTGTCACAAACATAAACCTGGATTCACTCTGTTTTTCATTGTTCTGATTAACAAGACTTCTTCATTGTTCTGTAAAATATTCACTGTCGTTCATAATTTATATTAGAGAATTAATAAAGGGATTAAAGGTTTGTATTTAATATAAGTGGGGAAATACAAACTGTAATTCCTGCTTGTTACCATGCTATTGAAGTCAACCAAGTTACTGTAGAGTGATGAGGAGTTTTCTTTTCACTCTGGATAATTACTAGTTATTATGGCAATTTCTGAAACTCTGAAGGCCTTGATGATTGTGGCTGTTCTGACATTTACAATTCTTAATAATCAGAGGAGTCACTTTTCACGTAAATGATGCCATTAGTTATTTGAGACCCAGTGCCTGGGTGGTCCAATTTTTCTTTCTGTCATTAAATTCAAAAAGAGAAGATTTTCGGTATCATGTGGGGGAGACGAGGTGTCTGAACAGCTCATGATACACCCAATACTTCAAAAAGAGGCAATTCCACGGAATATTCTGTAGTTACAAGAACACTGCCAAACCCAACCCCTCAATTACCTCATATCTCACACTCAGTTTGTGGTCTCAGTAACAGTAACCTTGGGGTTTTTCCCACCTCTCAACAGCTCAGGGTGTGGCTCAACATTCCTGTAATACCCAGCACAGAGATCACGTGAATTTTAATGCAGGGTTTTAACATGTTCTATTAATTGCATCTGCCTATGCTGCTTTATCCTGTTGCTTCAAAACACTTCCTCCAACTGTGCCACCGGCAGCTGCTTCACTTCCAAGGTGGCATCTCTCACTCAACAGAATGTCCTGGCAATGTGAAGGACAGTGACATCCCCTTCTTGAAGGCCCTGGAATTTGGGTGGACTAGCAGTGTGTAATTAAGTACAGGAAAACCATCATGCAGGCTGGGAGGAGGCTGCCAGCGTTGTCAGCCTGCTGATGTCTGTGGGCAGTGCACCAGGGCCACGTAAGCACTTGGCTATTTGCTGGCAACTGTCCACCTGCTTTGCACAGTGGCTTTTGGGGTTTTTTTCCCCCCCTCATGATAACCCCAGGTAAACCACAAGCCAGGGGAGGTGAGGTCTGTCAGCTCCAAAATAGGGTTCACCCCACAGATGGCAAAAACTTCAGCATGGGAGAGCAGAGTGAGAAGGTCTTAGGTGAGAAGGTCCAGCAAAACCCAGACCTTGGCACTTCTGGCTTTAGGGAGTCTCACTACAGCCTCCAACAGATGTTGCCTGTTGGGACAACTCCTGCACTTCATGGTCAGGGAATGCAAAAAAGCAGGATGAACCCAGGTTTTTTCCACTCCTCCTTCATCTCTCTGCCAAGTCCAGGCCTCAGTGAAAGAGCAGTGACTGGTACAAGTGGTCCTGGTTCTGTCTAGGTTTTTCCTGCCTCTTGCCCAGGTCATTTCAGGGACACAGCCCTGCTAACCAGAAGTGACATTTTACTTGCTGCCTGCTCAGAACACATTCACAGGCACATCTCAAATGTTAAAAGGTTATATAAATTTAAACAACTACACACAGTGAATTAACACTTGGATAACCAAGCCAATGGAAAACGAGATGAACTAGATAATGCTGTTTTTAGCAAATATCAGCAGGTTTTTCAACAGTGTCCTAATAATATGCTGCATTTGAGCATCAGTATGTGTGCTTTAGTTCATCAGGATTCTTTGGAGAAGATGTAGTTAAAAATACCCTATGGACTAAACTATAAAAGGTGAATTGGAAGCATTTTCCAGGTGACTACTGGAATATTTTTAGAAATGTAAGACAATTTCTGAACAACAGGACATGTATATAATTATTTATAGGGGAAAAAAAATAGTTAAATGTCATGTATGACTGGTGAGAGGACATATTCAGTCCTGGCTGGTGGAAATGCCTGATGTCATTTAACATTTAACCTTTCAAACTTTCTGATTTAATCATTATCACTGCTGATGGGTTTGAAATGATCCATCCTGATGGCTCCTGGCTGGAAAAAAAACCAGGAACTAGGATGCAGTAAATTAAAAAGCATTTTTGTGTGTGGCTGAGCAGGAACTGGCTCTGCACAGGAGCTGGATGCAAGGCTGGTTTAGAGCTGCTGCTTAAACGTGTCAGGATCTGATGCCATGTGTTCTAAAAATATCTTGGGAATTTTGCCCATCTGCCAGCACGAGAGATCTGGGCACAGTTTGGGAGGTTGGGATCTCCCCAGGGGAAAGCAGATAAGCCTCTGCTCCAGCATCCTGTTAGGTGTAATGCCAGGGAAGACTCATTGCCAAGCTTGCCCAAGGTAGGTACTTGTAGAGCTGTGTTTGGCCTGTGGTTGGGCTTGCCTTTTGTCACTAATAGTTTTTAAATTCACTGTCTTCAACAGTTCCCACTTTTTCCTGGAGATTGATGGTTTTGAAAGCAATGTGACTCCAAACAACACATCTCCCCCTGTGTTTTCAAAACCAATGGATTCAAATATTCGTCCATGGTGAGTTATGGATGAACCTACAACACTCATACTGCAAATATATCTATTTTCTTTCCAGCAGCTTCTCCTTGTTTCTCCTTAGACTCCAGAGCTAGAATTTCACCTTACTTTTCACAGCTTTTGGTCACTCCAAAGACAGTAGATGCTGATCAGTAGATGACCTATCTTTGGATTTATCTACTGCTGTCATTTGCATGGAATAAATCAGGCCTCAGATCTGAATAAGTTTAAAATCAGTGCCTTTTTTTAATCTTAGCCTCTTATTAATGATACTTTAGAACAAACTCCAGAGCTTAATTTAGCAAACCCTGTTCCCAGCTGTGTGCTGACGTCCTTCCTCTATTGCTCATTAGCAATCAAACAGCAGGAAAATGCTGAGTCTGAAATATTTAAAGCAGCCATTTATGCTGAATGAATAGAGAGAAATTATGACTGGGAAGAAGGCACTTCATTTTTAAAAATGTGTGGAGTATTAACAGCCAATAATGATGAATAAGGGAAAATATGTAACAAATCTGCCACAAGCCCAGAGTGGCCAAAGGATTTGTGTCTGATGGATGTCTGGTCAGCTTTTTGGGAATTAGCTGACAGTCTGATTTTGGTTTCAGAGGAGAGGTATCCAAATTTCTCCCTTTCGTTCAGGGACTGACCTGCAGAAGATATACATGTGATTTGTCACCAGATCACTCAGTTTTCTGCAGAGAAGTGACAGAAGGAGGAAGAGCTGACTCTGAACTCCCAGCTTTATTTCAAAGGGCAGGGAATAGCAGCAGAGCAGTGCTGGACACTTGCATTGCTGTCCAATAACTAACAGTTCAGATTCCCTACATTATTAACCTGAGGTAGTTTCATCACATCTGAACCTGATAGAAAACAAAAATACAAGTAAGAAAAATGATAATAAATGAGTTTTTAAGCCAGATATGCTTTTAGCAATTACAAAGTACCAATGCCATTGAAGTCCTTTAAATATATTACCTAAATATACATTTGTGGCCCAGTCCTCAATTTCTTACATTCCAGTCATCTGCAGAACACTCCTGAGTTGCCCACAGTGTTCTGTGTAGTAAATCTTTGGGAAAATCATTTTGATTGTGGGCTTGCAGCCCACACACTGCTACTGATTTAGCACTTGTTTTGTGGCAGATGACAAATTAAGCATGTGAAAAGGAAGTATGTAGGCTTCAAACATTCAGGATGAGGCATAAAAAGCAGTGATCATTAAAAAAAAAGAAAGAAAACCCTTTCCAGGATCTGTAGTGAAATAATATAATAAAACATAAAGCAGATTGCTTTCCTAATGTGATTTTTTTCTAAATAATAATAAAATCCTGTGAGTCTCTCTGTTTTTACCACTCACTTTAAAATTCATGTGGGAGATAAAATGATAGAATTAAAAAGCACAATGTCAAAATAGACTCATTTCAGCTTTACTGTGGATACTGCTTTGTGCTATTGATTGAATCTTCATGCAATTTGGTAAAGTATCTTTTAATATCTTAGCACTTATGCTTTTCTGCTTTCTTTAGTGCATCTGGAAATGGAGAAGACATGGATTCCCCACAGTCTCTTCAGGATGATGCCACTGAATACAGCCCTAATGTAGAAAGTTGCTGGTGAGTGGAGACAGGAATATTTCTCAGTACATTTTCAATGGATAAGTCTGTGATAAGGTAGATATCACTTATTTGATCTACCATGTTTTAGATATAGTCCCATGTGTGCATGCTTTTCTGATTCCCCAATAATTAAATGTTGAAATAAACGACTCTAACCCTCTTCTTTTCTCAAATCTTACATTTGCTGTAAGAGTTCTTCATATACAATGTCTGTTTCTTAGATGACAACACAGCACCTGCTCAACTAGGCATGAGCTGGGAGTGTTTCTGATGAGGGAAATACTAAACCATTCTTATTCCAGAATATTGTGTGATCAGGGAAGTGGTTTAAGATATGAGGTTAAAAACTATCTTCTGCTGTGAGAGGGGTGGTGCAGCATCAGGTGACCTCAGCACTGAGGTCACTGAGTTGTGGGCAGATCAAAGAATATTCCTTAGCCTTTGTTCTAGAGGGATGAGTAGTAAACTGGTGGAAACACAAAGCAAAATATTTGGAAAATGTGCTGTTTTATCATAAACCCTCTCTCAATAGCCACTTCCCTGCAAAGAAGCAACCTCAGAAATGTTCTGAGAGATTCATGTCAAGATAAATGTGGGAGCAGGGCGAGTACGTGGAGTCAGGGGCGAGTAATTGCGTTTCTTTTTCCTCTTATGCAGAAAATAAAATAAAACATAGTAAACTGAATCAGCAATTTCAGTGTTTCTTACAATCCAGTGCTACCATAGCCCAAGGACCTGAGCAGACAAGTGCCAGGAAGAAGCTGAAGAAGTACCTGTTCAGGGCAGTGTCTGAGGGGAACGTGGAGGAGCTGCAGTGTCTGCTGGGGGAGCTCAGGGAGAGATCCAGGGCCTGCACAAACATGACTGAGCCAGGTAAGGGCTGCTGCCTGAGGAGGGGATTGTTGGCTCTTCTGGCAGCACATGTGTAGCCTAAAATTGGGAATTTTCTGTGCAGCAGCCACTTGGCTGTGAATTTGGGTCTGTCTGGGGTTATGGCAGTGGGATGTCCAACAGAAAAACCAATAGCACATCATTTATGTTCATAGATAGGTTTTGTCCCTAAGTGGCAGAAGTTTAATAAATAATGATGGTCTAATCTCCAAATTCACTCTTGTAGATTATCTGATGAAAAAATTCACGGCTTCAGATACAGGCAAAACGTGTCTGATGAAAGCTCTGCTGAACATCAACCGAAACACAAATGAGATCGTGAACATTCTCCTGTCCTTTGCAGAGGAAAATGGTATTTTGGAGAGATTTATCAATGCAGCTTATACAGAAGAGGCCTATAAAGGTATTGCCATCTGGTATCAATTCCAGGTATATGGTTAAACATCACATCCATAAAATAATGTTGTCCTCAAACGTTCTAAAGAGGGTTTAAATTCTGAAACCAATTTTTATTCATCATCACTGATGCTACTTGTTGTGAAATATCATTAATATTTCAGAATGTGCTTGAGAGATTCAACACTAAATTCCTGTGTGTGTTTGTTGTTCCAGGCCAGACAGCTCTAAATATTGCCATTGAGAGGAGACAGTATGAAATAACCCAAAGCCTCATAGAAAAAGGAGCTGATGTCAATGCTCATGCCCAGGGTATTTTCTTCAATCCCAAACATAAGCATGAAGGCTTTTATTTTGGTAAGTGGAAGTGTGATCTTTCTGGAAAAGTTTAACACAGTCACTCTTATAATTTAATGTGAATGTTTGTAATAAAACATGAACACATCTGACATTTTATGATTTTTGTAGGTGAAACTGCACTGGCATTAGCTGCATGTACCAACCAACCAGACATAATCCAACTGCTGATGGACAATGCCAGGACTAATATTTCTTCTCAGGATTCCAGAGGAAACAATATCCTGCATGCATTAGTAACTGTGTCAGAGGACTCCAAAACCCAGAATGACTTTGTAATCAGAATGTATGATATGATACTCTTGAAAAGCAAAGACAGAAACTTGGAGACAACAAAGAATAAGGAGGGTTTGACACCTCTGCAGTTAGCTGCAAAAACTGGGAAGTTAGAGGTGGGTATTGTTTTAGAAGCATCCAAAAGAAACTAGTGCTCTCAAGTGTAGTTTCCCAAGCTGGTTATGCTGCCAAGTATCAGCAGTACTTGGTGAGCTGGTTTTGTTCAAAATACAAGAAAATATTTCCACTGCAGTGTTGCTTCTGCCCTTCCAGGTTTCCCTGTAACTTCTCTCTGTACAATCTACAGATGCTGTTTAAAACCAGCCTTGCAAATGCTTTGGTTGTACAGAAACTCAGAAATTCTGCATTTATTACCATACTGGACTTATACAGTCTTTGAACAGTTTCAGAAAACTCTCTAGAGCTGACCTGTTAATGCTGCTGTAGAATTTGGCTTTCATAAATCAACTGTGTTGTAAAGAGTTGACAATGGGATAATTCAGAAAGTAATTGATTAATTTAAAGGAAGTCAGAAATGAATACATGGAAAATTGTGCTTTTATCCTTTAGAAAAATGTCTCTGACAGAAAATCTGCAGGCATTAAAACTGCTGTATTAAATTCTGAGAGGCCTTTCCTCTCCAACACCCCTCANAATTGCTGAATTCAAATACTGCCATAGAGCTTCCATAGGAAGCAAGACCAGAAGTTCACATGACAGTTTTAGCTCAATCATAATTCACCAGACAGAGAATGGCAGGTTATCCCAGCATGACTGAGTTGTCCCATTTGATCTTGTCAGGTTGGGGTCTGACACATCTCTGGGCAAAGATGTGTTTCTAGATCAAGGATGGGAACTGAATGGAATACACAAAATACAGGCCTGAAATCATCTGTTTCCTTACAGGCAGCAAGTTCAAGTCTTATTTTATTTTTTCTTCTTTTTCCCCCCCCTACAGAATCGTCATGAAATGCTGACTTTGGAGCCTCTGAATTCACTCCTGAGGATGAAATGGAAGAAGTTTGCACGACACATGTTTTTTATGTCATGCTGCTTTTATTTCCTGTACAATGTCACATTAACATTAGTTTCCTACCACAGGCCTAATGAAAATCAAGTGAGTGCAGCAACTGAATCTCAGCAAATTTGACTGATCTAAAAATGCAGGAGTATGTCCTGAATTGTGTGTAAAATGTGAAACCAAAAGCAGGTCAAAAGTTAGTTACTT
>VYZS01106156.1:3617-28650 GCA_013400695.1 Neodrepanis coruscans | reverse complement strand
GGGAGGGGTGGGATGGGGGGGGATACAGGGGATGTGTGGGATCTATGGGGTGGCCAGGAGGTCTCCTGTGTGCTCCGAGGGAGCGCTGCCACTGCCCGTGCTCCTCGACTGATGACTCACCCCTTACGCCCGGTGGCGTCCCGTGCACAGCCCTTCGTCGCGGCAAATCGCCGCTGTCCCGCGTCCGGGCGTGAGCCCAGGTGTGGGAATTCCCAAACGTATTTTCGGGCATCCTTCTTCCAGGACTGCGCCGCCGCCTTTTCCTTATTTGCCTTCACTCACTCGAGCCCTAACTGTGCGCAGATCCAGCTTTCCCTTAGGGGAGAAAAGTCCTGACCTCCGTGCAGATTAAACCAATTAGTGGGTGTAAGCTTGGGGTTTGGTTCCTGCATTTCCATTCCCACCCGGTTTCAAGTGTGGTATCTGGGTTATTTGGTTGTTTTTTGGGTTTTTTTGACGATTGTTTTCTGTCCTCTCTAGGCATTTATTCTGAATTGAAAGTGCTCGGAAAATACTCAGAAAAGTTATTTTTAGTGTAATAGCAGAGGCACTGCACTTCCTATAAAGTATCGATTTCTGGAATAAGCATAAATCCTGGTTATAACCTGTGATGGTGTCTCAATGCTGTGAGCCTGTACTCCTGTTTAGAGAGATGTATTGACATGTACAAATTATTGAAGAACTTTTGTCACTGTGCATTGTATTTCTGTTATTTTGATGTACAAGCTAAGTATCTACAACTTAATTTTTGTTTTAAGAAACTGTTGCAATAGTTCACACAAATCAGAGATAAAAATAAATTATTGTGGGATTTGCTCAGCCTAGGGAAGAAACTCAAAACTGCCATAGGGTTGAGCCTTAATTATAACGAGTCCAAAGTGGTGGTTGAAATTGCAGCTTCTGGGTTATGCATCTGAAAATAAAATGAGGATGTAAACTGTCTATGATGACATCTGTGGTAACAAAGCTGTTAAAGTAATAGGGCTGACGCTGCTTGGAACTTTCCCTCTCTCTCAAGAAAATACTGTTCCAGACTAGAATATTTTCCTACACTACAGCTCACTTCAGAAAGAGAGTTTTGTGTTGTTAGCATTCTTTACTAGTTTGTGGATTATCATTATGGGGACCTAGAAGCACTGGAATTTAGTAAGCTGCAGGCAGTTTGTGGGCTTGAAAGATGTCCAGATGTGGGAGAAGGAGGAGGGTCCCCTGGGCTCACTCCCATCTGCCCTGTTGCCTGTGGGAGAAAGGCTGTCCCTTGTCTCCAGCGCCCTCCTCATTCTGTGCCTGGGGTCCTCAGCGACACAGTGGGAACAACATCCTGAGAGGGTCAAGCATTGCATGGACTCTTCCTCCCCATGTCCCAGCTCCACCCCTGGAGTATGGAGAGGTCCTTCTGTGTGGAGCCCAAGGGAGAGGGGAGGACCTGGAGATGGGGATGGGTTCAGTCTGAGGTGCACCCTCACTCTTTGCTTGTATGAAGGACAAAGCTTTTGTGGCCTCTTGTTTACCCATTCCATGAAAGAGCTCTCTCTGCTTTGTTGGGAGAATCAGATGCAGGATCTGTGTGGGAGCCTTCTTGCAGCTTTCCAGGAAGAACCTGCCCTTCTCAGATGCCTGCCAGAAGGTGGCTTGGAGGCATGTGCAGGACAAGGTGCCATCACAAGCTGTGTCAATGACGCACATGGAAAACAAGGAGATGATGGGTGACAGCCAACATGGCTTCACCAGGGCAAATCATGCTTCAGAAACACAGAAAAACAGACATGATCTTCCCTCAAAACACTCTGAGTTAGAACTTGGGCAAGACCCATAATATATTCAGAAGGAAAGAATAGAGTAAGCTGAGGGAAAACTGTTCTGAAGGTATAGAAAAGTATTAGTATTGGTACAGGACGTGAGGATAATTTCAGACTTGATGCAACATGCAGAAGTCACAAAGAAGAAGACGGAAGAGAAATTATATCTTGCATAAGAAGTAGATAAGACATCTAAGTTGGTACAAGCAATTTTGGTACTCTTAGCTGGAGAGAGGTTGCCTTAAAAACGAAATAATAATGAACAGCAAGAAAAACAGGAAGTAAAAAGTAGGGTACTGTGGTTGCAGCAGGAAGTGCATCACTTACAACACTTTTTTGGCTTCTTATTTCCAGTATTGGAAATATGTTTCAAAAGTAGAACAAAAAGGCTTATGGTAAAGACATACAGGACATGCATATTACACAAATCTCACATGCAACAAGAAATGATATAAACGTCTATTTGAAGGAAAATGTAACACTTGATACCTTATGAAGTCATTTATTTTTCATGCAAATCAATATTACATTATTACATTTATTTTTTCAATTTATCTGCAGTTTTTATAATGCCATTTGCATCACAAAGCAAATAAATAGAACCTGAATATTTGGCAAAGGCTCTGTATCTACCAGATATTTACGAGACAGTGATAGTAATTTTTAAAAATGCCTAAAATTATACTGCTTCTGTCTTGTCATAATTATGTGCATATGATTATCACTCATTGCAGGGCAAAAAAGGGGCCGTCAACACAAGGAGTTTATTCTCGTCATGTGTAGGTTTTTTGGGAAGTTTATTTATTACTATTTTTTATAAACCTTGGACTAGTGGGGAGGAGGGGGAAGTCAGCAGTGATGATTCCCAGGGATTTTTACGAGGCCTCTGTGCTTCAGTGTTGCCATAAATGTTCCCAAAGGGGAGTACAATATGATGTGAGAAAGTCTGCTGATGACAGGGAATTACTTAGAATAGCAATATAGTAAGAAAAACTTTTACTTTAGATCTGGAGAGTATCTCTACTCAGTAGCTGGGTGAAGCAGTAGATTATATGTTAGTCATGTGAACTGATTTGCCTTGAAGAAAAGGCAGTCTTTAATCCAAAATGGCAAGTTTTGGACTAGCTGTTTTATTGCCCAGATTGTAGATGTGTAATAAGAAGGTTCTGTGTAAATGTTAGTGCAACACTTAGTTAAGGTCAAAATAACAAGTATTAGGAGTAATATAATTCCTAGGAAAATAATCGTATGAAATTAAAAGAGTTATTGTGTTGTGGTGTAAATCCATCATACTTCTGTATGGTACGACATGCAGGTCCGTTCTTGTAAAGAGCGGCATGCTGAAGACAAATAGAAATGGTCATTATTTTTAATAACACAAGAAAAAAGCAATGAAATCATGTGGCAGATTCATATTCAGGCTGAATATTGCTGCCTGTCTTCCCTTGGTATTGCACGCTGTAATTTCTCAACCATCATCTGCTCTTTGAAGTTATCCCACCTTTTGGTCTAGTATAAGCTTTTTAACTGCTTTGTGGAGAAAAATGAGGTAGGATCTAATTTTTCTTTAAGAGATTAAAGTTCAGAGCACACTTGCTCCCTTTCCTATGTATGTTTTGAAAAGTACAGTTCTGGTCTCTAGCCACTGTGTATGAAAAGTGCTATTACCTTGTGTTGTCATGAATTGTACAAGCCAGAGGTCCTTCTTTTCCTTTAGGTTTTTAAATGTGCACCTTCAGTAAGTTTGCAGATGACACTAATTTGGGTGGGAATGTTGATCTACTGAAGGGTAGGAAGGCTCTGCATGCCATTCCTGGTGAGAGTTTATCTTTATTTGCATACAAAATAATCATCAGTGCCATTAGCAGAACTTAGTGCTGAAAATACAGAGTCCATAGCTGAGGAGAGATTTCCTTGCAAGGAAAATCTTAAAGGATGGGGGGCAGAAGCAGATGTGAGTGCAAAGGGGTGTAGCTGTATGACCAAGTGAGTGGGAGTGGGGACATGTGAGTATGGGCTTGAGACAGAGCAGGGGTCAGTATGTGAGTGGACAGGCTGTGGGAGGCCTGTGGATGAATGTAAAGATGAATCACTGTGCAAAAGAACTGTGTGCTAGTAAGTGTGAGCATGTATGAGCATGAGCAAGCATGCAGGTGAATGTGTGTTTTGAGTTCTTTTCAGGAAATGAGAAAATGGAGGAATTAAACAGGAATTTATGTCCTTTAATTTTTGTGCTCCACAGAGGTGTTTGTGGAGAGATGGTTCTCACACCCCAGTCCCCTGCCTGTCTTGAGTTTATTGATTTTTCCCTGCTATTCTTCCATTGGGAATGTGCTGAAGACCGAATTTTTGAGTCAAAGGGTAGTAAGAGCATTTTGGTGTGGAAGTCATTTCCCCAGCCTTTCTAGACCTTCCCTAGCATGAAGCACCCTTTTGTCTACTCTTTTATCTGATTATCTTGAAATGAAATATACATATTTCTGGACATCTGTAGAATACTGCTGATAATATGGACACTTTTGGAAACTGAAAACAAAACACCCAAGATATATCTATGTGCTCACTGGAACAATAGGTATAGACTGTGTTTTTGTTTCTCACACTGAAAAACAGAAACAGTATTTATTAAAAAGTATTGTTGGTGTCCTTGTTGGACCCTTACATTATCTTGTTCCTGAAAACTTGCTGAGGAAATTTGAATGTTACAAGAATGGGAGGATATGGTTGCAAGTTCTGATCCATCCTGTGTTGTTTTGGACCCTGGCCATCAGGAAACATTTTGTCTATCTCAGAGATGAAACACTTTCTCTTCAGAAGTAGTATTATGAGCAAGATGTGTAAATAATCTGTGGCAAGGAACTACTTTGTTACAGAAAGGGATATCATCCCAACTTTTCCTTTCTTTGATGAAATTTTAAAGAGAGATTTCTACAAAAGATGTGCCAGAGGGGAATTTGCAAGGTTTGCATTGACCTACATAAACTCTAGTTGAACATAAAAGTAGCTTAAAGATTGCTTCACTGCACTTCTGTCACCCTTTGTACTTTATCAACCACTGATCTCTAGTCTTTGTTAATTCATACATGTTTAATGCAGTATTGCAAATATTTTTCCTCACTTCCAAAAGTATTCATAAAAATAAGGCTGGGTGAGAATATCTGAAAGAGCATTGTTTGTAGATTTCTTGCCTCTGCCAAGCTGTTTGTCTAGAAAATGGAAATACAAGTTTCTACCTACCAGAGAGGAATGGAAATAAATCATGTTGCAAGTTCTTTCAAAAGAAATTACATATTCTGAAGTAGGAAAACTAACAGATCAGTGTAGCATTTTGTTGCATAGCTTGAGGTTTATTTCAGAAGATTGATTTTATGTAGACATTTGCTTTTGTATCTTAACTAGTTGTTGTACTGAATATATCTAATTTGGGTGACAAGATGTGTGGTTGACCTGACTGACTCATGACATGGCGGGGGAGGGGGGGCGGGGGGGGAAGGGGAGGAGCAGGGGAAGGACATTTTTAAGCAAAAGGGAACAGAAAACCTTGTGGAGAAAGAAAACCAAGGTTGCCACATACTCCTGCAACTAACACTCTAAAGAATATGTTTTTGCAGAAGCAGGAATTAAATAGAGATATGAAGAGAAAAGTAATACCTTCAAAATAATTTTGGAAGCCCAACATTGAATCAATTGTGCAAGTAAATGACCAGGACATTATAATTATTCAGACATCGTTTCTTCTTACAGGCAGTTTTAATATTAAATATTTAACAGTGGTTAGTGTTCATACTTAGGTCTGTGAAATACTGAAATATTAACCCAAGGGTGCCATAGATTGTGAAACAAATAAGTTATTCCAGGTTGTGGAGCAACAGCCACACTGGAAATAAAAAGACAGTAAAAGTCAAAACTTGTTGATACAACTTAGAAGTACCCTGGGAACCAACACCTAAGTTCTTCCTAGCATTAATCAGCTATGTGCTGCCTAATTTTCTGGTGTTGACATTGCTGATGTCAACTAATGCAGCTAATACTGCCTTTCTTAGTGGCATTTGCTGCAATTGCTGCAGTGTTTACAGTGTGAAATGCAGTAGGGATGGAAATGTCTGAGAGACAGAATGAGCTATAAAGTAAATCAAGAGAACAACAAATCTTCTGGATGCTGTTTTCTTTGTTTATGTTGTCACGTTTTCTGGCCTTACTCTCACATCCTTCCATATTTTATATCCTCTTCCAATAAAAATGTAACATACAAGGTAAAAGCTTTCATCAATCTATCTGAAAGTCCTCTGCAATTGTTCCTTGTAGAAAAGTGTTATCAAACTGTTTCTGTAAGCCTCAAGCTGCAAGTGTATAACTTCATCTAAGAAATGGGACAGGTTTGGTTGCCTCATTACCAGGGGACTGGAAGGTCTGTCTTGCAACAGTCCCTTTTCTTCGCTCCTCTGGCATATCTGAGCCTCTCCCCAAAGCTTCTTCTTCAAAGGAATAGAGACACTGCAAATCCTCCTGAAGGGTCATTCTTCCCCAAACCTACCCTTATAGGACTCAAATTTTGAGCAAGAATTGATGTTTTGTGTCAAAATATTCTGGGAATAGGGGGAATAGTAGTCTATAGTCAAGTTGTTCATTAATTTCAGGGTTTTCAAAGCCAGTAAAGATATCAGCATCAGATTCTTTCAAATCCTCCTTTACTACAACAGTCCAAAACATTAATTTCCAGTGCTTAATGATCACAGAGGGATAAACAGTTTAAACATGGCTTTAAAAAAAAAAAAAAAGCTTTCCATACAAGCTTTACCTCTGTCATAACATCTGTCTGCCTGCCTTTTGCCATTATCTTGCCATATTTATCTTTGAAGTCCTGTGTTTGCAAAAGTGCCAGTCGTGCTCTATTACTATTCTCAAATCTCCATGTGTGCACTTAGTTGAGAGCATAACACAGTATTTGTTCTTTAATTTTAAACTAATGGTTTCTAATGAGTTGCAAGGTCTTCCATGTTGTAAAAGTCTGTTTTCATCCTGAATGACTTGGTTTGGGTCACTAAAATGGTAGATGGTGAAATAACCTCGCCAGCTTATTTGAGTTTCCTTAACCTATATATTTAATTAATAAAGGGTTAAAATGTTATTCACTAACTCCAAAAGGTTAGTGAATTCTCCAAATTGTGGTATCTGAAAGAAGATTAAAAATTATTAGTATTTCTGAAGTAATTTAGGTTTAAAAGACTTTCTGGAAATAATCTAATACTTATGGAAGAGCCTGTGGGAAGCTGGATACCCAAGCTGTGGTCTTAACCACATTCCACCATGTGGCCTTGTTTTTAGGGGCTGGATATTCTCCAGGGTTTGCTGTAAATCCCCTTTGTTGAGGGGTCAGATGGAATCTTAACAAATTACATTATGATACACACTGTCACAGAAACAGATAGTTTTAACTTTTTGCTCTGATCCTTCCTTCCTTCCTTCCTTCCTTCCTTCCTTCCTTCCTTCCTTCCTTCCTTCCTTCCTTCATTCCTTCCTTCCTTCCTACCTCTGAATGCAAATAATAATACCTTTTAAGACTGAATGTAACAGATTCCAAACTCCCTGGGATGTTTTAGTTATCCATGAGATCAACCCTGTTAATTTTGGTACAAATAGAAATTGAGTAAAGCTTAATTTCCACTAAAATCAGATTAAAGAAGGATTCTTTAAATGCTTTCAGTGTAAGCCCTCTACAGCTGTCAGGCTATCTGTTTGTTTCCTAAGAAAACTATGCATTGACTACAGAGCTCATGAAATGGTGATGTGAGAAAAAAATAAGGATGTGGAAGTGGTATAACTGAGAACAGGATTTTTAACCTGATTATTCCAAACTGTAACATTTGTGATAGCAATAAATTTAGGGAAGAAAAAAAAAAAAGAACCCCATCTGTTTCAAATCTGTTCCTTTCCCCCTTAGTGAAAGCTGTGTGCATACTCAGAAATATCAAGAGGATTCTCTAAAAGGCTGGATTTGTTCTGTATATTTTCAGGACTGAAAAAAGAGTCCACTTCTGTCTGTGTTTAGAGCAAGCTATTAAAGTCTCTCTCAGCCAAAGAGAGAGCTCAGAGATGATGAGCACTGCATATTCTCTGCTGCTCTAGAGAGATGGAGTAGCCAGGAATTACTTTCATAATACTTCACTGCATGGTTGGGCCATTTTATAAGACTAGCATGTTAATAATTTTTCAGATTTTAAATGTCACCTGGTTATAGGAAAATACTGGTTTTTTCTGACTTAAATCTTGTGGATTTTCAAAGGTTTTTAATATTATGTAGGAAGTGGGCACTTTATTTCATAGTCTCATGACCAAGAGTTGGACCTGTTTTTAATAATGTGAGACTAAGGAGGACAGGATGCCTGTGCTAACAGAAAATGAACAAATTGCTGGAGGATCTAACTTTTTATTAATGTGGTATTTTAATGTTTTCACAGGTTAAGGATTCAGCCAGGTACCTTTGGGGGATGCCAAAACACCGCAGATGAATTCCTCCATTGGTTTTACTGGGGTGAAGCAAAGATAATTTTGGTTTCGTAGGCTGTGCTTTCAGTAAAACTGGGGCAGAACTTCCATTGATTTGAACACAAAACCAAAATTATGCTTAATGCCATGTTTATAATGGGATTCCTGACTTGAATGATTAATTTCTGCTCTCCCAAAAGACTATGCAGTACTCTAAGAGAAGAAATTTTTGCAGGTGACATATACATATTTTAAGAATTGGGGTTTTTTTCTGATAGAAGTAATATTTGCAGGTAACACATGCAATTCAGTATTTTTTTCTGAAAGTCTTGAGATTTAGTTGAAATAATATTGTGAAAATGTTTCCATTTAGTAGTTTCTAAGAGCCATTAGACCATTCTTCTTTCAACACACACACACATAAATACTTGCTGCACTGTGGCAAATTAGTTTGGTATCATATGCAGAATTACCCAGTGGCACTACTGAAGTGTAATTCCCTTATCTGTATCCTTCAGCTACTATGGAGCATATTTCTTAAGCAAAGGCCAATGACTGTTCAAAACCTCTCAATTCTATTTGGAAAATAAACAGTTCTCTTAACGTTAATACTTCCAAATGCTTCAATACTGCCTGTGCTCTGCTTGCTTATGACAAATGCTATATTTCTCTGTGGCCTGATGTGTCACTGTTTCATTGCAGAAGGATGGCTGTGGTTCCTGAGAAGGTTTGCTGACAAGTGGGTTCTCTGACACCTTGGAAGACAAGAAGGGACATTCCCAACATGTTCTGCACACCCACACCTGGGTGCACAAACTCAATCCAGATAAAGTTCGTGGTACATTGGGTAGAATTGTTCTGATGGACGGAGTATCCACAAAGACAGGGTTTGTAATGAGGCCAGAACTGTATGGTGTGACAATCAGCAGTCCTCCCTCTTGAAGTTTCTCAGTGAGATGTGCATGCATTAAAAACTCTATCCAGTTTAGTCCCTCGAGCATGGGTGTCTTTCTATTCATGAGTGTAAATAGCAAAGAGAAGCAATAAATCCCTTTGAATAACGTGCCAGTGCTCTTCTGTTACATAACTATCATTCCTAACTAGAAGATGCCTATTTACCAATAAAGAATACTGGCAAGGATTTAAGCATTTTTAAATTAATTCTGCTGCTTCCAGAATATCTATTAGATAAAATCCGTTGAAAGGATCATTGACCCTTAGCCTGAAAATTGGTTTTACAAATGTCCTCCAGCAAACATATTGTGTACTTAATTTCCCCTATGAAAACTACAAAAAATTGTATAACAAAATAAAAGGATTAAGGGCTAGAGTCACATTCAGACACATTCAGACTTGAACAGGGATATGAAAACACCTCACTGAGTTTACTTCATAGGATAATTTCATTTCACCAGTATACACTGAGTGACTACAAATAAATGCAGGACATAATGAAGTGTTCAGTATTTTTATAAGAGTAGAGTATTTCCATTGGCTTGAAATGCTTAAAGAACTGTGAAGTTGTGTTACTGAATAATACAAAGATAGAACTTCATTCAATTAACTTACACGAGAAAGGAAGCACCAGATTTAGTTGGGAAGAGCTGGAATCTTGTATGGAGCTGCAGGAATCTGGGCAAATGGGAGAAGACCCTGTAGCCTCTTTCTTAGCAGCCTTCCAAAGAGATCACTGTGGAAATCTCTTGTGTAAGACTCCTACAGGTAATGCTGGTTTGTTTGTTTTAAAGTCTTTGATACAGGATAATTCGAGTGAGTGGTCAATATGAAGTTTTATCATCCTCTGCCTTTGGATGTCTGATTAAGCATGACTTGCTGTGATTGGGATTTTAAATGCCAGAAGGTTTCCCAATTACCTCAATTATTCCTGCCCAAGGAATGATTGCTATTTCCAGGCACGCATCCTGTTGCCCGCAGTTTCTCACTCCGGTTTGTCTGGCATCATTCTTACATTAATAGCCCTTACCACAGCATGCTACAGACTCACAACCATCCCACGGTACCTCCTGAGTACATTGCAGCACTGACACAATTCCTGCGTGTGTTTTCTGACTCTCCTGCTTCTACTCTATTTTAGGAACATTCAGAAGCTTCATTTTATTTAAAGCCTTCAAATTATAGAAATCAAGCATATCCTATTCAAAACAAATTTCTTATAATTTCTTCTCTGATTAAATAAATTATCTGTAAAAAAACAGATTAAAAAATTATCACAAAGTATTTACAGTAAAACAAGTAGTGAAATGTGCTAAATTGTTTCTGCTGAGTTCCCTGTTCTAGTAGCTCTTCTGGACTTAACTTACTTGAAAAAATGGGGGTAAATATGAAAAATAGTTTATGAATTTCAAATGTATGCCCTGTCATGCCATTTTGTAGAGAATGTTGCATAAATTATGTGGGACATACCTAAGTTTCTGTGCCCAGATCAGTAGTAATACTTTGGCTTCTAATGCCTAAATTCCCATTTACTGAAGCAGGACTTGGGTCCTCAGAAATTAACCCAAGAGAATATTTCACTTGAACTTGAAACCATTACCAGCTGGTTCTGTGAGTTTTATTGTAGAGCAGAATTTTCTTCTTGTATTTAATCCTTAAATATGTAACTCATATATATCACCAGCTAAAATTATTTTATAGATTTTGAGAGCCATATGCAGACATGCTGAAAACATATGCAAGCTTTTGCATAACAATGAAACAATAAAACCATAACCACCGCCTATTTTTCTTTCATTTGTTGCTAGCACTGATATCCGTTTACTCCTTGAAAGAACTCCACAGTGAAATATTAACAGGAACATACTGTTGACTAAACATCTGCAGATCTAAGTAAACTTGGATAAAAACTAAGAAAAAGAAAAGTGAGTATTAATAGTAGAGTTCAAAGTTACCAAGGAAAGGCATTGCAGGACTAATCTAGGAAAGGATAGTAAATTTTCTGAAGTTGTCATTCTTGAGGATGTAATACAATCTTTTGCTTTCCTTAGGAGTAAAAAAGAACCTGTCTCCCTCTGCTGGTTTCCAGGGGGAGAAAAAAAAAGTTTATAGATACTAAAAAAATCCTAGTTGAACTTTTGATACAAATTACCAGTTGTTCTAGAATTAGGCTTAAAATTTGTTGCCTTTAAATACATAGGAGTCACCTTGAAGACATCAGTGTCTTGATTAGCTGACGGTTATTAGATTTTTGTAATATTTAATTTGTTTATGCTTAATTTCTCAGTATATTTAACATGATACCTTTATATGTACATCTTTAAGAAAATCTAAAAAGATAAATTTGAGCTGTTTTGCATTTAATTCAAACATCCTGAAGAGCAACCTAACATTGGAGTTGGAGATGCAGATGCATCATTCTCCTTTCCTGCGTAGTCTGAGTTTGTGCAGTTTACAATTCAAATAAAGCCCTTTTCTTTCGAATATGAATTTCTAAAGTGGTTTAGAAGTCACAGGTCATAAGGCTTTTGAAGCCTCCCCGCATAGGAGTGGCCACGGAGCTGAGCACAGCTCTCCAGTCGTAACATGTGCAGGAGTGTTCTTTGGGATGCGCTGCGGCTGTGATGCCGAGCTTGGCTGCTCCAGGGGCTGCTCACACCCGGCTGGAATACAGCGTTTCCCACCCTGCCGAGCTGTCACCTCGCAGTGCCATTCCCACGGTCCGATCCACGAGGCAGTGAGACACCCACACGTGGTCTGTGCCAAGCAGAGCGTATCAGCAGGACGGGGGTGAACTTTGTGTTACCGTCCGCACCCCGATGAACGAATACTCAGGAATTCCCATGCTGCAAAAAGTGAGTACCACGTTCTGGGACACGTCATGGGTTCTGCAAGGAGGTTTTTGTCCTTAGTACGATGTGCTCCCTCCTCCTGTTGTCAGAGGAAACATTTGTCCTTTAATAATCTCTGTGCTCCTACTAACAATTTCTCATTCAGAAAAAGAATATTCTAACAACAGACATCAAGTTTATTCCTTCCAGTTAGTTAAAGGCAAGTAGCATTTCCAGTAGTTCAATTAAGGTGTTCATCTGTGAAATTTGGAGTGCTTGCATAAAAGCATTTTAGGCTGAGAAAAAAATTAAGGAAATTTTGGCTTTAAAGTGATTTTGTGTGTATGTGCTGTTCCTTTTTGTTTTGATGGGAGGTGTTTTGATTTGGGGGGAGGAAGGTTTGGTTTGGGGGGATTTTTTTATTTCCCACATGTTACCATTAACAAACCACATTTGTTAAGCTTTGTTACACTAGCCATCCTTTTATTCTAGGTATGTATCTAGCTTTCTTGTATCCTAGGTATTGTTTTAAAATAAATCTGCCAGCTGCCGTTTGTAGTATTTCCAGTTAATATCACTGTCAGTGTTGTTTAGTAACACAAGTTGATTTGATTTTTGCATATGTTGCGTGGGAATGCTTTTGGGATGTTTGAATATCAACATAGCACAGCTTACTTTCTCCAAATATTTGACCAAAACCTCTTGTTTATTCTGCCCGTGCAATCTGAATTTTCATAAAAATGTTACTTAATAACTTGTGTGTTTTTTACAAGACCTAGCTTTACCCAGTGTCTCCTGAGAGCAACTGTGGCATTTGGTCAATGTATCCAGACAAGACACACAGTAGCAAGACAGTGCATTGCTTTATGGGCACAGTAATAACTTCCTGTATGAGACATACTTTTAAACTGATGTCATGTTTGCATGAGGGAATGTGTAACTTGTAATCATCCATTCCTAAGCAAGTCTTCAGGCTATGCCATTGTTCCTTTCCTTGACTCAACTCTCTAGAGGATAGTGTCACTCTACCTGAAGCTGAGCTTCCAATGCCAACCAGTTCTCTCCCTAGAAGCAGAGCTATTTTGGGTCCCCAGCTATGGAGAATGCTATCTGGCATCTGATACACAAATATTGTTTCTAAAACTGGCTGGTACTGGCTTTAGAGTGCACCAAATAATTGGTACACATGTAATGTGAGTGTAGCTGAGAAACAAGGAAAAAGGAGGTAAAAGTATTGATGTTGGAGTTGCTCTTCGGTGTAATGTGCTAGCCAGTATCAGAAACAGTGTTGCCAGCAGAACTAGGGTAGTGATTGTCCCTCTGTACTTGGCACTGGTGAGGCTGCACCTCAAAGCCGGTGTCCTGTTCTGGGCCCCTCAATACAAGAAAGACATTGAGGTGCTTGAGTGTCTCCAGAGAAGGGCAATGGAGCTGTGGAAGGGTCTGGAACACAAGTCTGATGAGAGGCAGCTGAGGGAGCTTGAGATGTTAAGCCTGGAGAAAAGGAGGCTCACGAGAGACCTTATTGCTCTCTACAACTACCTGAAAGGAAGATGGAGCAAGGTGGGAGTCAGCCTCTTCTCCCAGGCAATGGGAAAATAGGAAGCAGCCTCAAGATGTGCCGGGGAGGTTCAGGTTGAGCATCAGAAAGAATTTCTTCACTGAAAGTGTGGTCAGGCATTGGAGTGGTGTAGTCATCATCCCTGAAGGTGTTCAGGAAACAACTGGATATGGCATTTGACGCCATGGTTTAGTCGACAAGGTTGTGACTGGTCAAAGGTTGATCTTGGAGGTCTTTTCCAACATTAATGATTCTGCGAGAGCAAAGGAAGGAATAGCACATTCACTTTGTATTCAGAACAATAAAAGGAAATCAATACCTATTTAACATGAAGTATCTTTGAGACATTTCAAGAAAAAAGAATGCCAAAATGCCCAGGCTTAAATTGTTAAAATAAGTGCAGAATAGCAAGAGAACTTTCTGATAAGGAAGAAATAATTTCTAAGGAAGGACATGAAAGGTTCTTACAGTTATCATGGCACTGGTAGGCAAGCTTGATAACAGTCTAAAATTTTGCATTAGTCCACAGAATGAACCAAATCATCTTTCCTATCTCAGTTGAGACAATTCATATTTGACCTGCTCATACTGTCACATATTTTGTAACATAATGGAGGTCAAAGAGTCATGATCACAGAATCATAAAAGAGCTTGGGTTAGAAGGGATTAAAGATCATCTAGTTCCAACATGATCTTGTTGAAACTGCTGGATGTGGCAACTGCTTTTATTTGGACTAAGCAGATTAATATTCCTTTGGTTAGTGATGGATGAAACATTGGCAAATAGTTGTCCCAGGGCTAAACCATATGGCTTGTGAGTTGGACCTGTAATTGGGAGCAGTTTAATGTGACCTGTATGTGAAGGGGAAAGCAGCACAAACACCATGGAACTGGTTTGCACCAGGAGCTTCTGGTCCTTGAGGATCCGATTAAGAAAGGCACTGTGCCTCTCTAAAGAATAATTTAAATTGCTGTTTATTACAACCAGCACTATGAGAGGATAGCACAGATAATCCTACACCCCTACAGATGCTGGGAACCCTCAGCTGTGCAGCCTTGAGTGGATGCAACGCACTCCATAGAACCCATTCCTAGAAAACAGTTTTCCATGTCAGTTTTTACAGGATTTTCTTACAAGGCAACAATTCTGTTTATTATTTCTACCGACAAAGAGAAAGCATGATGACATCGGAACCTCTTGCTGCACTTTTGGATAAAGCCAAGGATGTACAGATGGTCATAATTGCTGGTACTGAGTGAGAGCTGCCCGCAGACTCCTGGTGCAATGGGCTGCAAAGTTTATGCTGTGACCAAGGGAGACACACAGCACAACACAGGTCTGAAGGACAGGCAGCACAGCACAGGCTTCTGTCTGGTTGTTATGTGGGTCACTAACTCCTCCAACTGCAGCGCTCTCCTGGATCTTTAGGATCACCATCGGAGCCCAGCAGTGGATGTAGCCAGGAGACATGAGTGCCAGGAATAAACATCTAAAATGCAATCTGAGCAGAACGTATATTTGGACAGATAGTGTGGAGAGAAACCTGGAGCTTGAAAGCAAAGTAGATTTCTTCTACTGATGCTCCATTCTGTGTTCAAAATCGGAGCAGAATTGGTTTATTTGTCAATAGTGGCATGGCCTTAGAAAGGATTGATTTCTCCTCCTCATAACTGACAGCCTGGAAAAATCCTGATGGCCTAGATCTCAAGGGCAGCAAGAACTCTGGTAATTTTTTAATCAATGTACTTAAAGACTTATGCTTATGATGCTTTTACAGGTATACATTTTATGTCAGCCTTCCAAATTCCAATTTTGCTCTTGTTGAAGCCACTTGCAAGGGCTTTCATTGACCTCAATGGTGCCAGGTCAAGATTTACTCAATTAAGAATGCTTAGATGCTAAAATGGTGTTGCTTATATACAATCATGCTGAAAACGTCACTGCCAACAATGTAACTCTGATTTATTTTTGTTAATTTCTTTTATATTGGAGCTTCTAAACTGACACTTTTTCACATATCTCCTGTTTCATTAAGTGTTCTGTATTTTTCAGAATTTCTGTGTGCCAGAAGTGCTGAATAAAATACCAATAGATATACACTGAATTCTTTGCTTATTTTAAGTAGTATCCCCTGGGCAGACGGAATAGAAAGTTATTTCTTCAGGAATTCTTTTACATCTACAATTCAAGTCATATTGTTACTTTTAAATGCCCGTGACAACTTTTAATCTGTTTTTATGAAAGGCCCATTGTCTAAACTTTGTCTGAAATCCCACATGCAATAGTTTCGGGCATACTCAAAGCATTATGTTCTTTCTGAAGTTATTGTGAAGGTCAAACCAAAATATTTGGTCTTTTTGAAGCCTGTTGGTATGTCAGGAAGGTTGGAGTTGACAACAGGGATCTGCCCGTGCCGCGTAAACAGTTTCAGAAGTTAAACTGAGCAAACTTCTGTGCGGTGGAACGCGTTGTTCCAAACCACCGGGGTCGGCGACTGGCGAGTGACAAGTATTTATCCCCCCAGCCGCGCCCCACGTGTGGGGGGCTCCAGAGCTTCTCCAGTCACTGCTCGGCCCCGTCCCCGCCGCGTCNAATAGGAAGCAGCCTCAAGATGTGCCGGGGAGGTTCAGGTTGAGCATCAGAAAGAATTTCTTCACTGAAAGTGTGGTCAGGCATTGGAGTGGTGTAGTCATCATCCCTGAAGGTGTTCAGGAAACAACTGGATATGGCATTTGACGCCATGGTTTAGTCGACAAGGTTGTGACTGGTCAAAGGTTGATCTTGGAGGTCTTTTCCAACATTAATGATTCTGCGAGAGCAAAGGAAGGAATAGCACATTCACTTTGTATTCAGAACAATAAAAGGAAATCAATACCTATTTAACATGAAGTATCTTTGAGACATTTCAAGAAAAAAGAATGCCAAAATGCCCAGGCTTAAATTGTTAAAATAAGTGCAGAATAGCAAGAGAACTTTCTGATAAGGAAGAAATAATTTCTAAGGAAGGACATGAAAGGTTCTTACAGTTATCATGGCACTGGTAGGCAAGCTTGATAACAGTCTAAAATTTTGCATTAGTCCACAGAATGAACCAAATCATCTTTCCTATCTCAGTTGAGACAATTCATATTTGACCTGCTCATACTGTCACATATTTTGTAACATAATGGAGGTCAAAGAGTCACGATCACAGAATCATAAAAGAGCTTGGGTTAGAAGGGATTAAAGATCATCTAGTTCCAACATGATCTTGTTGAAACTGCTGGATGTGGCAACTGCTTTTATTTGGACTAAGCAGATTAATATTCCTTTGGTTAGTGATGGATGAAACATTGGCAAATAGTTGTCCCAGGGCTAAACCATATGGCTTGTGAGTTGGACCTGTAATTGGGAGCAGTTTAATGTGACCTGTATGTGAAGGGGAAAGCAGCACAAACACCATGGAACTGGTTTGCACCAGGAGCTTCTGGTCCTTGAGGATCCGATTAAGAAAGGCACTGTGCCTCTCTAAAGAATAATTTAAATTGCTGTTTATTACAACCAGCACTATGAGAGGATAGCACAGATAATCCTACACCCCTACAGATGCTGGGAACCCTCAGCTGTGCAGCCTTGAGTGGATGCAACGCACTCCATAGAACCCATTCCTAGAAAACAGTTTTCCATGTCAGTTTTTACAGGATTTTCTTACAAGGCAACAATTCTGTTTATTATTTCTACCGACAAAGAGAAAGCATGATGACATCGGAACCTCTTGCTGCACTTTTGGATAAAGCCAAGGATGTACAGATGGTCATAATTGCTGGTACTGAGTGAGAGCTGCCCGCAGACTCCTGGTGCAATGGGCTGCAAAGTTTATGCTGTGACCAAGGGAGACACACAGCACAACACAGGTCTGAAGGACAGGCAGCACAGCACAGGCTTCTGTCTGGTTGTTATGTGGGTCACTAACTCCTCCAACTGCAGCGCTCTCCTGGATCTTTAGGATCACCATCGGAGCCCAGCAGTGGATGTAGCCAGGAGACATGAGTGCCAGGAATAAACATCTAAAATGCAATCTGAGCAGAACGTATATTTGGACAGATAGTGTGGAGAGAAACCTGGAGCTTGAAAGCAAAGTAGATTTCTTCTACTGATGCTCCATTCTGTGTTCAAAATCGGAGCAGAATTGGTTTATTTGTCAATAGTGGCATGGCCTTAGAAAGGATTGATTTCTCCTCCTCATAACTGACAGCCTGGAAAAATCCTGATGGCCTAGATCTCAAGGGCAGCAAGAACTCTGGTAATTTTTTAATCAATGTACTTAAAGACTTATGCTTATGATGCTTTTACAGGTATACATTTTATGTCAGCCTTCCAAATTCCAATTTTGCTCTTGTTGAAGCCACTTGCAAGGGCTTTCATTGACCTCAATGGTGCCAGGTCAAGATTTACTCAATTAAGAATGCTTAGATGCTAAAATGGTGTTGCTTATATACAATCATGCTGAAAACGTCACTGCCAACAATGTAACTCTGATTTATTTTTGTTAATTTCTTTTATATTGGAGCTTCTAAACTGACACTTTTTCACATATCTCCTGTTTCATTAAGTGTTCTGTATTTTTCAGAATTTCTGTGTGCCAGAAGTGCTGAATAAAATACCAATAGATATACACTGAATTCTTTGCTTATTTTAAGTAGTATCCCCTGGGCAGACGGAATAGAAAGTTATTTCTTCAGGAATTCTTTTACATCTACAATTCAAGTCATATTGTTACTTTTAAATGCCCGTGACAACTTTTAATCTGTTTTTATGAAAGGCCCATTGTCTAAACTTTGTCTGAAATCCCACATGCAATAGTTTCGGGCATACTCAAAGCATTATGTTCTTTCTGAAGTTATTGTGAAGGTCAAACCAAAATATTTGGTCTTTTTGAAGCCTGTTGGTATGTCAGGAAGGTTGGAGTTGACAACAGGGATCTGCCCGTGCCGCGTAAACAGTTTCAGAAGTTAAACTGAGCAAACTTCTGTGCGGTGGAACGCGTTGTTCCAAACCACCGGGGTCGGCGACTGGCGAGTGACAAGTATTTATCCCCCCAGCCGCGCCCCACGTGTGGGGGGCTCCAGAGCTTCTCCAGTCACTGCTCGGCCCCGTCCCCGCCGCGTCCCGGCCCTTCCCCCGCTCCCGGCAGCTGAGGAAATCCATTGTGTCCGCGGCCCGGCTCCAGCCCACACCCCCCCTCCCCTTCCCCGGACATTTCTGGTGCGTTGAGCAAGTTCCCAGTCATGCCGAGCATTCTTGGGAAGATCGGGCGATAAGGGGAGGAAATGACGGAGAGTCACCCCAGCGCCACCCGCTCCCCGCGTCCCAGGGGCGCAGCCGCTCCCCGGCTCGGCGGGACCCCCNTGCGGGCGGCGGGCCCGGGGCCGGGGGCGGTGGTGCCCGCCCGGCCCTGCCCGGCCCGTCCCCGCCTCTCGCTGTCCGTGCGGGCTCCCGCCATCCCGGCGGGAAGCGCTTCCAGCGGGGAAATGCGTGTCCGGAGCGCTGGAGCGGCGCCGCTCGGGACGCGGGGTCCGCTGGAGGAGCTGCCTGCGCTCCGCAGGTGCCTGAGGTGGATTTTGGACCCGGGGGTGAAGTCTGCGGGGTGCAGGGAGCTGTCACCGGGGCGCGGAGCCCGGACAGGCGCAGGGAGCACCTTGGCGGTCGCTCCGAGACCCACCGGGTTTACATTTCCCTTCTGTCCATCTCCTTGCTGATTTGGGAGCGGGCTCGTTCGCCCCGGGTCGGTGCGTGCCAGGGAAGTTGAATGTTTACGAAGCTGATCCTGAAACAGCTCTGCTTTTTCGTCCGGGAGCTTTTCAGATCCTCCTAGTGATCCGTGGAATTGCGTGACTGGCTTACTGTTCTTCACCCGGTCGAGTTTATTAGGTTTGTTGTTCTGCATGAACACAATAAAAGAGGTGTACCTGCACCTTTGTTAGCACAAGTAATCTCCCATTTCAGCTGTGCTGTTGTTGAAAGGACGTGGTAGCAAGATGCGCTCATAAGAAAAGAGTTTGGAAGGAAACAAAGGTGGTCTTCGTAGTCATTGCATTTGTCCTGGAGCAATGACTCGATGCTGGAGCGTGACACAAACTGGTTTGGGGTGCAGGAGAAATGGAGAGGTTTTAAGTAACAGCCCTGTGTGTTTAATGCAGATCTCCTTCCAAAGGGAACTGAAAATTCAAGAAAAAATGTGTGATGTTTGTGTGAGATGTTGTGCAATATTCTCTTAGAATATAAACTGTATTCAGGAGTAGTGGTGGATGATTTATGAGGAATCCAAAGGGGAAGCAGAAATGGGGCAGGGGAAATGAAATCAGACAGACAAAAGTATTTTGTTAGTTGGCTTTGTTGGCTTTGAAGGCACTTATGTCCTTTATTCCCCCAACACTGAGTGTGGACCTGGAAAAAACATTATTGTGCCTCTGGGAGAAAGAGAAGTTGCACGTTGTGGTCACTTAGCACATTGGGGGGGTGGGAGGGAAAGGGACTGTAAATCCTACCAAGTTCTGTCTTTTGTTTTTTGGGGTTGTGTTTTTTTTTTTTTTTTTTCTGAAAGCAAGTTGAAGCAAAGGTGGTAAAAATAAGTCTGCAGGGAAAGAAAGCTGCGTAGGAGACACGGCAGTGGGAGAAAGGAAGAAGAGACAAATACTTGAAATTGAGTGGCCTTTTGGGGAGGGGATCACAAACCAGACAAGTAAGAGATCATTTGGAGTCCCGTCTTTTTAAATGGTGTGCTGGACATCCTTTTACATTCAGATTTCTTTTACTTTCTTGTACATCTCTTAAGGATGATTGTTGATTAAAAATACATAGGAGATCTAAAAAAGATTTAAAGTTTTGATTGATTTAATAAAATAGGTTTGCCCTACTTAATTACAATGCAATAGTAATCCTGATTTAAATACTTGAGGTTCCAGTTTTCCTTTGGGGGGGGAGGGCTTATTGTCATCAGGTTCATCAGTACAGATAATCAATATATTTACATAGATAATTTAGTTATTTTTATGTGATTTTGAGTATCACTCTTGTGTAATAACAAAGATAATGGAATGTCTTAAGTGGAAAATCATACGTTTCAAAATGTCAGGTAAAAAAATATTTTCTGAATTTGTATTCTTTTGTTTCTTGCTTCTCAAACTAAGTTGAAACCAGTGATATTTCTTATCTAGTACTGCTATTATATCTGTGTCAGTGTGGGGAAACTTGGATTAAATTGTTTTTTAAGAAATAAAAATGCTGAGGTGATTTTTGGAGGTTTTTTTCTGTTGTTGTTGTGTTAGGCTTTTATGTGGGACTGAAACCAGACCAGTATGGGGTTATTTAGAAAAATGAATACTAGATTTGGATTCTATTAGAGCAGGATTGCCTTTAAACTCTTGAACAATCTTAAATGTGAACTTTAAAATTACAGTGAATTAGCACTGGTAGGTAGACAGACCAGTGTAAGCATAACACTAACATGACTAGAATTCATAAAACATAGTAAATGTTTTAAGGTCAGCCTTAATGACATTCAGATGATGTTCTCCCATTTTTTCATTTTAGAAGTATTGTCTTTTCGTGTCTGTGGTCAGTGCAGGAATTACTTGGTATTTATTTATTTTTAGAATAGTACAACAAACTTAAAAATGAGAGAGTATAGCACCGATGTAAATTGTTTGCTTTGTGGAAGTGTAACTGTAAACACACCGCTCTGTTTTAAGTAGAAGACGTGGATGTGTAATTAATTATCAGATCCAGAGTTCAGTTTTTATCAGCAGTGGTCAATAAATTCAGTCATCTACTGCAGCATCATCCAGCCCCGTTGTAGGTGAGGAGGTCACTGTGATGTGAATTTCTGCAGAATGATGAAGTTGTTTCCAGGCTGGACATGAAAGGGAAAGACAGAATGTTTCAAAGCATGTCAGTAATGATAAACCTCACATAAGATACAGTTTTAGAAGGAAATGCTTTCCTCAAAGCTCACGTTAATAAAAGTTATGAGAATTATTACTTTGAACTGGAAATGGAACCTGAAATTATTGCCTTAGATGAAGTATGGTTTGTTCCAAGTGACAGCCACTTTAGGGTCCTTTCATGGAAGAAATTGAAGTAGAGGGCAAGGGTATGTCTGCATGTTTCATGTAACTTGTAATTTGAAGTTACAAACAGAACGTCAATTACAAAAACCCAGCCCCAGCTGGAAACTTGCAGGGTTGTATTGGACCTCGAGGTATTTGTGTCAGAGGTTCAGATCTGGTTGGTCAGTGCACGATGACCCAGAGGAAACAGTTTAGCTTTGTAGGTTTAGGTATTGTAGTTGATGTTTGTAGGAGAGGCATCGATAACTGGTGTGATCTCCTGCTTGGATTGCAGAGCAGAGTTATGGGGTGAGTGCTGGAAGCTGAAATGAGTTCAGCAG
This sequence comes from Neodrepanis coruscans, assembly GCA_013400695.1. NCBI lineage: Eukaryota > Metazoa > Chordata > Aves > Passeriformes > Philepittidae > Neodrepanis > Neodrepanis coruscans. The sequence goes on along the minus strand of VYZS01106156.1, from coordinate 6,590 downwards.
GCAGCTGGGCAAATTCGTGGATGAAAAAGTTCATCAGGAGTCTTAATCTTAGAGAAGTTACCTCAGGATTCAGGAAGTACTTGAGTGACAAATTAGTGGAGCCTAGAAGGGTATTTTGAGGAAGTGTCATTACACGATTGTCTTGGTTTAGTTTTTTTTTCCATTTGCATTCTGAAGCCACCCTTAGACAAGATAAGGGTGAGATGAACCTTTGGTCTGACTGAGTGTAGCCACCCTGTTCAGTTTTCTACCTGTGTATTGTTAAATAAACAAAAAACTCCCATAATCATTGAATCAATACATGTAATAGGCATTTAGTATTTTCTAGTGAATATAGCAAAAATGCACACGTGAATGGTGCATTTGTTCTGTCAATTAAAAATCAGCAATTCTGCTTAATGCTTCTATGAATACGAGGTTTGTTGACTAAGAAGCATCTGCTGGTTATAACTGAAACTGTGCAAGTTTCCTGCCTGAGGGGAAACTCATCTGTTGAAGCAAGTGGTGGAAATAATTTGGCTACTGCAGCAGAATTGCGTTTGCTTAGACTGGTAGGGTGATACTAATGCAGCGATACAGGGCTAAACCTGGGCCAGAGCTGTGGTATCAGTGTTTCCTCTCTGTGCATGGTTTTTGTTGTGTGTTATGGAAGGTGGATACTACGTGCTGAGTAAAACAGGATCTTTGTGGGGGAGGATTGTTTTCATCTCCCTGTGTTAACAGGCACTGTATCTTGCATCATGAACTTCCTGCATCTTGCTGCATTTTTAATGTTTTATGATTTAAGGGGGATGTCTGCAGGGCTTTCTTCAGGCATATGATTTAAGAAAAATGGGGGGTTTAACGTGGTCCTCTGTTCTGTGCTTTAGGATATTATAAAACTGTATAAAAGGTGTTTGGGCATCTCTGGGGTAATTAAAGCAGAGAGCACGAATGTTTCTTTCCTCTGTTCTCTGTTCTTCCCACACTAGACACTTTCTGTGGTTTTGATAAAATTGAATATGTTTAAAATGTTGCCTGTCTTCTACTTAATACTACTGGGATTGGGATTAATGGAAGTACTAGCATAGGTAGATGTTCCAGGTAATTTGCCATGCTCTGCTGGTGTCAGGCCTGCACTAGGTGAACAACTAGAATTTTGCTGTGATACTGCTGCCTGGATAAAGCCCTGAGCCCCCTGTTAAACTAGAGACCCCTCCCAGTCTTAATTGTTCCATCGAAGTGATGTTCCAGAATGAAATTACTTTGCAAATCAGGGATTGCTGCAGCAATTATTCAGATGGGGAATCAAAATATTTGGAGCAATGGCATTAGTTAAAGAATAGGAAAAAGAGAACCCAAACCAATAGCTAATGTTGATTCTCTGTGAAATAAGTTGTAATTTGTGAGTGTCTTCAAGTACCCTTTGAAAAGTGGTGGAAAAGAGAGTGAATAGTTAGGGTGACATGGAGAAAAGCACAACTTCAGCGATGTTTATAAAGCAAGAGACCCAATAAAAAGTTTCAAGAAGCAGACTTCTGAAACAGGAGGAGTGCAGTTGGGAGCATTATTCTGTAAGGAGGAACATTGCAACAGAAATAGAATTCTTAGCCTTTGTCAAACAATGCTGGTAATAAACTTGGCTGTTAGGCATGGAAAAAAATATTTGCCAAGTACATCAGAACGAAGTAGCCTGGGATGCCATTACTGCTTTTTTTTTTTTCTGGTAGCTGCATCAAGAAAATACTGGACAGGAACAAAAAGCAGGTATGCTGTTAGAGAGCTGAGAACAGAATAGAGAGAAATACAGGGATGGCAAAAGTTGGTGAATGGTTCTACAGCTGATGAAACTGGTGCCAAGTTTCCTGTTGATTTGTGTCTTCAGCTGATTGGCTTTAAGGACTTCTTGCCACGATTCAAGTATTTATGAAGATTATCCTGGTAATAAATCTGTGGTGTCCAGTAATATGAGCTCATTTTACGGTTTTCCTGTAGCTGTGACACCTAGTGTTCTTGGCAGGGTCTGGTTGCTTGATTTTACAAAACTTGCATGGAATTTAATTATCTTTTAGACCTTCATTTCTTCAACAGACTTAAATGAAACAGTGATTGAGTTCAAAATTTGAGGGGAGGAGTGTAACAGCACAAAACTGCTGAATAAGCTTCCAAACCTTCTGTACCAAATCTGAGTGTATCTACTGATGGAATGGCTTGCAGTGGCTAATGATGCAAACCACTGGTTCCAGAAGGGGAAGAGTTCTTTCTGTCAGTGGAAAACACATGACCTGTAGGTAGCTGTAGCTACAGCTGCCTGCACTGAGATTTGGCTGGAACATCATGACAGCTGCCTCTTGGAACACTGATCAAAACCTGCAGATTCTACAGTTCAAGTATGTCATATCTAATTATGGTCCTCTGCACAGTGTCCTGGATGAAAATTGATTTCAGCAGAAGAGTTTCAGAGAACTGAAACACCTGAGGATGGATTTTTCGAGGGATTTGTTGGTAATGTTGAAATACCTTGAAGATTGAGGCTTCCTGTTCTAGTACTAGAAACATCCTATTCTTGCCTAGTCCTCAAGATCAAAGGTTTTGTGATGAAATTGTGCATTTTAGACATAAATGAAATTTCAAAATCAAAGTTGAGATACAGTTCCTGCTTTGGTATTTACGAGCTGAATGATTTGAGCAAAACAGATGAGTGTTTGTTCAGTTTGTGTCCAGTTAAAAGCTGCACCTGTATTTAAGCTACTGAAATTGTCTGAAGATTCTGTAGCTGTGACCTGAAACAATGGGTTCAGTCTTTTGGCTGACTGTGTCTCATCTGTAAGGGGGCGCTTTTTAATTTTACTGGAATAAAGAAGCTACTAAGTTTTTAGTGGAAAGACAGTGTGATAGAAGTATATGACTTTAGCACTGACCTTATGTGCACATTATTGAGAAACTTCCAATTTAAACCTAACAGTATTTAAAATAGCAGCCTCAGTTCTAGAA
>VYZS01106154.1:25035-38970 GCA_013400695.1 Neodrepanis coruscans | reverse complement strand
GTAAATTTTCACACTGCCAGGTGAAAAAAACACTTCCTTCATCGTAAAACTGAGTGATACAGAAGAAAATGACAGCCTAAATGAACTTACTTGAGCAGAGGTGTTCACCCGTCTCTTGCTCTTGTACGCTGAGAAATGACGTGTCAGTCAGCCTGGCTAAAGCTGTGTACTGGAAGAAACTTTTCAGTCTCATGTCCATAGCTTTAAAGGTCATAAAAGCACAGTGATAGAAAGCTGTGACTGTTCCGTTTAGCATTGCCATTCCATGCCACTTTAAAATGTGTTATTTTTGTTCTTTCAGTCATCTGGTCACATTATCAGTCCAGTTAGGGGAATAGGATGCTGATGGTTCACTATCTTTTAAAGTAACTTCTGTACCATAAATGCTTTCTTGTTATTCTCAAAATTGGTTTCCATGGTAACTGTCACTGGAACAATCTCTTTGTCTATGAAAAGGAAGAAAATAATTTCCTTTATAGGAATCTTCTGCTCAGCTTGGTAAAATTCCTTTTTTGCTTGAAACCTGTTCACCTCTAGGGAATCAGGATTCTTGTCTCCATTGACCTCCACCAAGTTTGCCCAGGGTTTCACCCCCACAATTTCCTTCTCCCACTCCTTTCTGCCTTTTGAGTTTAAATCACTAGTTTTTGCTTCAGAGATAAAAATCTGTGAGGTTCATGCTCCAGAATTCCTTGGCGTGCGGCTCGCATCTTATCTTTTAGCTAAAGCTTCTTGAATTGCACCTGACTTTTATCAAAACAAAATAACTTGGCTAAAGCACTCTCCAGTGGATCTGGGAGGCAACATAATGCAATATGCTGCTGGATACTGTTCTTCTAGCCTTTCCCTCATTGCTGATTTCTTTTTACAGCTGGGTCCCAGGATGCATTTCAGCCAAAGCACTGGATGCCAAGGCAGAGCCTGGTAATCTGTAGTACAGTGTAGAGCTTCTCTCGAGGAAAACTTGTGATTGCTCAGAGATTAGTCATGCAGAGACTCTGTGAACAAGCCTTGAACTAACTCTATGTGTTTTGTAATGTCTTGCTGCAGAAACAGCTGTCGCGTGTCAAAATGAGACGTGAGATGCAGCTTTAGCCCACTGTGAAGAAAAGTAGCTCAGTCTGCAGCATCAGGCAGCTTTGAGACTGAAGACCTTTTGTGGAAAAATGTGCTTCAGTCAAATGCCACTAAAAGTACAGTTGCATTGCATTCTTGCCTCTGGAAGGGACCAGCCTGAGCATATTTTCCACAAGCATCATAAACAGTATTGCTAATTTTTTTTTAATTAATTACATTTTACCTGTACCTCTGTCTTACCTGCAAACTAAGGGAAAGATAGTGTAGTTTCTCAACAGAAGTTTTCCTGGCATGCTTTGAGAACAATACAGTCTCTTTTGCTCCTGGCCCTCAAGCAAGTTATTGAGCATTTTTCAACATCTGTCTGGACATTCCTGGGATTTTGGAGTACAGCTGTGCTAAATGCCATGTGAGGCATTTGGGCACCTGTGTCTCTTCAGAGCTTCTCAGGAGACCAAGTTCTACTGAAATCACTGGAAGCCTAAAAGCCTGTCTCAGTCTCAGGTCTCTTCACTATGGTAATTGGATGAATTAAGGTAAATAAGGGAAATTTTATGAGGTTTTTTTCACTTAAGCTTTCTGTTATTAAAGACAGCAGAATCGTTAATCATCATTTACTGCAAGAGTAATTGAGCCTGGTTCTGGATACAGCAGGAATACTCAAACTAGATCATTTTGCTTACTATTGTTTTCAGAGCCCAAAATACCTGAGGTCTCAACAGAGACTAGCAATAAGCAGATTATTTTTTTCTGAATAACTGTTTTTTGGAATTGACAGAAGTCTCATGTCGATTTTTGAGTTTGGAATCAGTTTCATCTACATTTAATGCTTTTGAAGGATGGATGCATTGCCTTCAACTATTTAAAACAGAAAATGAAACAAACCAAGTTTCAAGTTAAGCCCACTATGTTTTTTCCCTTGTTTTCTTTATTGGAATGTTGAGGGTTTCCCAGAAGAGTTACAGGTGAGTTTGCACTCTCTTCCTTAAGAAAGTTGCATCAAGCATCCTCTGTTTTCACATGCTTGTCATGCGAAATCTTCTGAATTTTTCCTAAATGGATGGAATGGAATGCTTAGATTTGAGTAAAGCAAAGACAGATAGTCTAGCTCTCCTGCTGAAGACTTACGAGTTGGCATAAAACTTAGATGTTTCCTTTTGTAGTTTAAGAGTTAGAGTATGTCCATACAAACTCTTACCTCTAATTCCTAGGACTATGAATCATGGGCAATATATGGTTCTGTTTTTTTCATGTTACTTCATGTTTTTCTGGTTACTTGCACCTTTTAGAAATAGCCTATCCTTCTTGCTATTGTACATCATATTAGGATATAAGTAATTTCAGAAATTTTTCTCCTATGAATTTTTTGTCTTATTTTTGACTTACCATATATGGGGGTTTGGGTTGGTTTTGGGGGTGTTTGGTGTTTGTGTGTTTTTTTTATGTTGATAAGGTTGGTACTTAATGAATATGTGACTATATGCACCAATTCAGAAGTCTCCATTGAGTAGTGATCTGCTTCTTTATGTGTTCAATTAAGAGCAAATAAAATATGCCAACAGACAATGTAATTCCTTTAAGCAATATTTCTAGCTTGAGTGGTAACATGCTTTTACATTCATACGATTTGCTGTCCCTCTCTGTCTAGTCCTCTAGTTCATGCTCTTTACACATGGCAATTACCAGATCACAAATGTATTTTCAAGCTGAACCTTTCACCCTTTTTTGCTGTAGGAAAAACAGTTACATCCTTCCTTTTGGTGTTTCAGGTAATCATGGTAGCGATTATTGCCTCTTGAGATCCTGTGCTAAGAGTTTCTAGCATATCTGTAAGAGAATATTACAAGCATCAGTTCTACTTAATCATTCAAAGTCTTGAACCTAATTGTAAACAAGAAAAAAAAGTCAGTTGGTAAGTTTTGGGGTTTTTTATTGTACTGGTGAGTGCACACATATGCATTCTTGGACCTGAAGAGTTTGGAGACTGAGGACAAGGTACCAGAGTTCCCCCATGTGCTTGAAAACAGGTTTGCAGTAGCTTGACCTGAGACTCTGTGGTTGATGAACCATCATTCCACATCATGAAGAACCCAGAGGAAAGTGGTTGGCCTTGTGAAATTTGGGCTTCTCCTCACATAAGATATGGGGCTTTGAGCAGCTGCACAGTGGTGCAGGCTGCTGGAGCAGTGCTGAATAGTGCCTGTGGGGAATCAAACCTATCCGATGGGAATTTTTCCTGGTTTTTTTCTTCCAGGACTTGGATGAAACTGCTAAACTGAGCAATGTTAGTGGTGAGCAAGGAAAAGGTAGGTGGATGTTCACTGCCCTGCAGACATCAGGGCACAGCTCTAACAAGCCTGTGCTGTATTTCTGGCTGGCTTTATTTTGAATTTGCTACTTAATTTTAATAACTGGATAGATCTCAAAGTTGGAACAAAACTGAGAGTGACAGGGTCCTCAACATCCCCCAGAGCTTCAGTAGGTGTGCTCATCCATTGCCTCACACATGCCAGCCAACTCCCACATGGCCTGAGGGCAGAATGGAGATACAGCACCCACTGACAGCGACTTGAGACCTTCTGGGACCTGCAACAAGGAGTGTGTGCCATGCGTTAGTGGGGCAGGAGTGCATGCAAGTGCAGGAGGCTGTCACATCACCAGGCAGTCTCCATATGCCCATCCTTCTATTCCTCAAAAAATTAATACACCCAAAAACAGTTTAGCTGCAGGGGTGCACTGTAAATTTCCTTAGTTTAAAGGAACTGGTGCAGGGACTATATCCCCACCTGGGGTTAACACAGGGCATATTTTGTTGCCTGCCTGCCTTTTATATCTGGGATTAAGCTCATAGCTTGTTAACAGTACCTAGCAAGTGGGAGAAGAAAAGTGGCCTTAAACCCAACTCTGTCAAGGAGAAAAATCAAATGGAAAATATGCATTTTTAATACACCACTGGGTAAGTATATAATAGCAGAACAACATTTGTTGTAACCTGATATCCCTCAGGAATGAGGGAAAAGCTGACTGCGTGCTCCACTGAGCCAAAAAATAAGAGAACATGTAAGTGCAAGTGTGTAGTCAGCAGCATAAGGAATAATGCTTCAGAAAGCTGAGAGCAAGGCTGGAGTGTTGAATGTTAGATGGATTACAGTTTTACATAGAAACACAACTTATTATTTGCAACCTATTTGTAGGGCTGTTTCCAGTATCCTAAAAAAGTCCTGATCCTTCTGCATTTATCCAGTCACCAGATAGCTGCTTGGGCAGAAAGGAAATATTTCTAAGGAAATATTCCATGTTAGCCATCTTTTATTTCCTTGCTGGAAACTAATCAGATTTTGGATGTAAAAGTATAATTCATTACAATAACCAAAACATATTTCCTAGGGCAGATGTGTTGTTTTCAGAGGTCCCCTTGTCTGATGTTTTATTAAGCCCTTTAGAGCAGCTCCATAGTTGGATTTCATTTGAGTGTCACTCAGCATATACAATAGGTCTGGAAAAGCAACCCTGCATGGCCTTCAGGCACCTGGCAGAGTATATTTTTGGCACAGCAAGCAGAAAATTAGGCATCCAGCTCCTGTGGCTGATGATGTGCACAGCTTCTCATCCAGAGTGTGCTGGATCTGTACTGCTTCCTGTCCAGCTGTGAGTGCCAGGCCACTGGGAATAGCTGGTGAGCAAAGGGCCGCAGCCCCTGGGATGTCAGTACAGCAGCTAAATGCATACATATCTCTGGGGAAAGGGCAGAGGTGCCGTAAGGTGAAGACCTTTACATCAAAAATATGCTCCCCTAAGGAACTGAAAGTACTTGGCAATTATTTGGAAGGAGGTTGAACAGTGCCTATCATTTTCAAAAGACAATGACAGCAATTACAGTTGCAGAGAAGTGCAGATGTTCTGTGAAAAGAGATGAACAAGCCTAAAATCGCTTTCTGGGAAATAAAGTAAGTCTTCAAAACATCTAAATCACCTGATTTTTCTGCAGTGCTTTTCTAGGCAGCATTTGAAAGTGGATTAGAGAGTTGTAAATGTCTAGGTTGATCCCTGGCTATAGGAATAAGAGAAAAAAATTGTTCTGTCAGCTCTTTACAGGGTGGTTTGGGCCTCCCTGCTCCCCACGGTGCTCTGGGATCTGCCACATAGCAAGGGCTGCAGAGACTCCTTCAGCAATCGGAACATTTCAGGTGAGAGGGTGATGTGGCTTCTGTCCCAGGGCAAGGCATTACCTCCCCACCCTTCCTTGGCTGACCTATCTGGGGAGACCACTCAGCTCCAGGTCAATAGGGTTGGGGGGTCATGTATGTTTTGTGTCCTTTGAGGAATGCTTGTTTTTAACTGGGCACCCATGCCTGCCACCCCTGGAAGAAGCGTCCCATATATTCACATATAATGTTTGATTTCAGTGGTGATGGAGCTGGGGCCCTGGAGAGGACTTCAGTATCCTGTATCTGCAGGACTGTCATGAGATACTCAACTCTTGCCTCAGATTTTAATGCTCTATGTGATATAGGTATCCAGAAAGGACTGTTTGATGCTGTGGGTTCATCTTGGGAACCATCACCCTTCCTCTCTCCATGTCAGATGAGATGTACTGCTCTGACTTATCCAGTTGTACTGATCTAACTTGTCCTGTCTGTCATCCACTCCACTGCTCCCCGTGCAGCCTGGGTGCAAGGCAGTGCACCTCCTTCTTCCCCATTAAAACCAGTCCTGACATGAATACTATCAACTGCCAATGCTTTGGGGTGGTCAGGGCAGCTTTATAATACCATTCCTTGTCCTCAGGGAGGGATTTATTCTCTCCCTTTAATACTGTAGCTTTTCTTTTTCCTAAAGGATTAGCCCCTCACTTATTCACTAAAAGAGCAAGGTGCTGGGGAAGGGCACTCAGTGAGAACCTGATGGCTGCAGCATGTGAGTTGTCTGCAAATAGGTGAGCTGAGATGTCAGGTCATGCCCAGAGGTGATAGGTCGTCATGGCAACACTTGCATGGCAACACTCCAGCAGGGAGCCTGGCCCTAGCTGACCAGTGTGTGCATCATGGTGCCGTGGCACTGAGCTGGACAGTGGCAAGCACCCTGGGTTCTTTGAGGCTGTAAAAAAAGGGGTGGCCTTAAGGCTGTGGCTTGAAAAATCCCTGGTACTTCACAAACTGTGGAAATCACATTGTTTTGCTAGGTTACCTAAATTTCCCCCTCAATTTCAGATGGAAGCGAAACTCTTAAGGTGCTGTCAAAACTGGTGGGGAGGTGGCAGGGAGGAAGGAAGGATAATTTTGCACAGCAACATCTTTTTTTCAAATGTGTTGTTTGATCAAGTAACTGCAACTGGCAGATTTCCAATTGCTCCCCTAACTGCCCTCTGGCCCATACCATGAAAAAAATAAACACATTCAGCTTCTTTTTGTTGCAGGAGAACATCTGTGACCCATTAACATCAGATCCTGCACTGCACAGCCAGCTTGGAAGCATAGCTTGGGCAAATTTGCCATTCGCTTCTCCAGAAGTTTGGCATTGTTGTTCTCTAATGTTTTATCAGCATGTTTATTTTTGTTTTTGTAGCACTTGAAAAAAGAGCTACAGCAGTATTTTACTGTGTTTTAGTCAGCTTCCAACAGTAGTGTTTCCAATTTGGGTGTATTTTGAAATGGTTTTTTACTTTTGTGCTGTGTTTTTATAATGTCCTCCAAGCATCTTCCTCCCTCAAGAGTATCTGCACACATGTGGAAATACTGCATCCTTGACAGCTGAGCTTTTTTTATTACATACTGTGGTACTAAACTGATTCTGGTTGGTTTACACTTTGACCAGGCTTTAACCCTTTGGACTAAAATTTCCCATGCCCATTACCTGCCTCCAACTAGTATATTTTCATTATTTACAGTTGCAATGAAAAACAACTCCACTGGACTGAGGTTAAATAAGACTACATTTTACATCCATTAAAACCTTCTACAGCTATTGAAGTTGAAAATTAAGCCACGTGGTAACTGCCGTGGCTCATGCCATCTCCTTTTCCAGTCCGTCAACCTTTGCCTGCAGCTGCGCCCCGATGAAATACTGTGGTCTTATGAACGAGATGCAGCCTGTGAGACATGGCTCTCCAAGCACTGCTGAGGTGTGCCCAGCTTTTATGGAACAGCATTTGTCATGATGTGAAATCCTATTTTACTGTTTTATTTCTAAACCTGCTCAGGCACCATGACTTTTTACAAAGCTGGTATTTATTACACCTGTTTGCTACAGACTGACCTGTCTATCTACTTATGGGCATCCTGTACCTGACCTGATCCCTAAGGCACTATTTTACATGGATGATTTCTGGTTTTGTGGGGGTCTCCCTTTCCTCGTCCCTCTCCCTGGTGATTGAGAGGTTGCTTCCAGTGGCCAAGCACTGGGAGTTTCACCTGGTGAAGCTCTACAAGTCAGGAGGGGGGACTTTGTACCACTGCAGCCCGAGGATGTATGTGACCTTCACCACCTGAGTGAAGTGGCATGGATAGGGTGGATGCTTGTATTTGGGACTTAAGGGGATGTTTTCCTCTCGCCTTGAGATGTTAGCAATGCAGTTTATCACTCTAGTTATACAAATGACATGCTTTTGCCTAGAAACAGTGACAGGCAGGGTTGTACATTGAAAAATGAGTGCCTGTCGGGAAAGCACAGTTTTACTGATGCCTGTTTTGCTGCTCCTTCCCTTAGCTTGTAGATAGTGTAGTTCTGCATTTCGTGCTGCTTTTTGCTCAGTCCAGGGATGTCCAAACCACTTACACCAGTGCGGTGCCGCAGGATAGGAGAGTCACAGAAGCTGAACATCTGGAGGGACGGCCGCTGTGTCACCCCTTGTTTTTATTGTGTGCACTCTGGCCATTGTTTTATTCATAACAGCTTAGAAACACACATAGTAATGGCTTAGAAATCATTCCAGAATGAGAGAATAAATTTGCATGGGTACAAGTCTCAAAGGCAGGAAAAAAATTAAGGATGCTTTTCTTCCCCTTGGTCCGGGTGTGATCTTCAGTGATAGAAATTCAGTGTGCACCCCAGATTTTCTGCTCACCCACTCTTTCATGCCTAGGTACCGCCAGGCTCTCAGAGCAGCATGTCATGTTTTCTACATGATGCCATCACTTCAAACCCTGCAGTGAACTCATGGGTTTAGGGAGTCCAGCGTCATTGTCTCTGAAGCTTTCAAAGCTTCGCTTTAGTTTTAAATGCCTCTTTAAGCACAGACAATGCTCCAACAGGCTTGCTGAAACTAAATGAAGCTTATAAAGCTTTGAACGCTATTGTAACATGGTGGGTCCCGCAGGAGACTGCAAAATCCTGCTGTGTGCAAGGATCCACCACGCTTTCAAGTGGATGCACTGTATGTGCTAAAAAATGTAGGCAGAGCAGGGCAAGGAAAGGACAGAGCATGTCAGCATATTTTTTTAATTACCTAGCATTTGATTTATACCACAATGGTAACATTGCTTTTTAAAACAAAAAATGTTTGCTATCCTTTGTTTTAGTACTCAGAGGAGTTTGGGATATATATATATATGTGTGTATATGTATGTATGTATGTATACTTGAGATTCCAGAGCAAGCACCTTTTTTTTAATAGATCACCTAACTATATTATTTTTCTTGTCAATCTTTCATAAATTGCATCATTAAAATACCTTAATATTGTCCTACATTCATCAAGTCTTCTGTGTGATCATACAGATGCTTGTTTTACCGTGCAGAATTTTTCAATGAAAAATGCATGAGAAGAGGGGAAATAAAAAAAAAAAAAAAAAGTAGGCCAGGTAAGCACCCTATTTTTCTGTCTGTGTTTAATCACTGCCTAGAAAATCAAAGCTAGCTGGCAAAAATTCTGCTGAGAAACAAGAGCTTGATGTTTGTTACCCGCAGTAATGAGTACGGTGTCATTAACAGCGTATTGGGGCAGTGCCGCTGCTGCCTGTTCGCTTTCCTGTCCCCAAAGAGGCGATGGATGAGCTGCTGACCCAGATCGGGCGCGTAAAACGAGAGCGATTCCTCCCTGACAAGCCCCAACAGTGACAACTGGTCATTAATTGTAAAATTCTGCCAGCGTGTCGTTTTAGAAACAATTTGTACTTCTTTAATTGCGCTTCCAGGGCAGGCTTTGTCCCAGACGCTCTTATCAGGCTGAATTAGTCTTTAAAAGAATTAGGCTCAGCCCAGCTCGAGCTGCACTCACCATCTTCACTAAAAATCTTTGCTAGGAAGGGCGGGGGGATAGAGGGGCGGAGGGTGCAGTGGGGGAGAGCACAATAGTAATTGTCACCAGAAGGAAGAGAGAAACTCTTGTTCCCGAAATGTTTTATTATTCTAATGATGCAGAGGGGCCCCGATGTAGATCGCAGCCCCTCTCTGCCAGGAGTTACACAAACATTGAGATGGAGGGAGAGTCCCTGCTCCCAGAACGCTGGCTGGCTAAACAAGGCAGCGAGGCAAACGCCAGGGAGAAAAGGGAGGGCTCCTTATCTTCAGTTGTCATACGGGGAACCAAACACAGACATTTATGCTGTCCCCTGCCAGGTCCTCTGTTCCTAATTTTTTTTTTCCCTCCCTGTGCACTCACCCATGAGGTGATCTTAGGGGAACAGATAGCCCTATGGCAGAGGTCAGTAGGACCTGGCTATCCTTGGCTATCCTGGGTGGGACTGAGCCCCTGGTGATCTGTCTTGTCACCCGGTGGTGGGTGTTTGTGGAAAAGCTGCCCCTTTGGTGAAGAATGAGCTAGCTGGGTGAGGAGATGACCCAAGTGAAGGCATTATCCGCTCTCAATCTCTCTTTGGGATTTGTAGCCTTATCAGGGGGACTTGCCATTGCTGCACTTGGCGATAAGGCTGGCCCTGAGCATGTGGAGAGGGTGTGGGGATGTATAACCATGGGCCTGATAAAGTGGAACCTGGCAGGGGAGGGTGAGGAGAGGCCCTGAGCTCCACCAGAGCCTGACATAGTCCCCAGTATGGGCAAATTTCAGCTTATGCCAATGGGGCTTGTCATTGCCATCCCGTCTGCAGACGGCAAGGTAAAGGTAACACTCCAGAGCAAGCCAACCACTTCCCTAGGGCTTTTAAAAAAAATATCACCTTTGGTACATACTCTCTCTCAAACTGCCCTAATGGAAATACTTTAATAGATGACTTCTGTTGAGCATTGACTGCATATGGTGCAATACATGGCTGCAAAAGAAATGATTGCATACTTCAACTAGAAAGGCTTCTACTGGGCTCAGTTCCCCCAGAAATTAATTTTACCTAGTGTTTCTGTAAGGTCTCACATCTTTTTTTGAAGGGCAAGTAGCTATTCTCATGCTGCAAGTAATGGGGATTTGGAATGGCATTTAGGGCTGGATTAATTTCTGTGTGCTTTATAATTTGCAGAAGTTTACAGCAGTATCTCCAGAATGCTGTAGGTAAAACTCGGCTCCTTTTTGTTGTAGTTCAAGGGCAAGGCAAACAGTAAAAATAAATATTTCAACAGCACATCCTACTACAGAAAAAACAAGCCAAAGATTTTAAACAGCATAAGGATTTGTTTTGCATCAATAGTAAGTGTATGTACAGCCTCAAAAGAATCTTCTGTAGCTGGAAAACATCTTCATCAATAGGTCTGTGAGCTTTGGAAGAGCACTGGCATATTTTGGGTATCTGGGAGTGCTGCATGGTCCACACAGGCTCACATACAGAACCATGCCCTCCCAGTTCAACAAGTTCTTCATCCAAATATTTTAGCTGTTGTTTGCTTCTCCAGATTGAGTGGAGTGAATCTATTAGCTCTAGATTAGTTATTTCTGAGGAACAGAAGATTACCTTGGTAGCCCATCAAAGAGGGCCAGTGAGGATATGCTGGCAGACTTTGTTTCTCCCTGCGCACCAGGCTCCTTCTCACCGGTACACGTCTGCAGTGAGACTAGAGGAGCAAGGTTGCTCTAAATAAAATGGAGCTGCAGCATCGAGAAGGTGGCAAATGTAGGTTGGATGCTGCTGGAAAGCTGCTGGTGGCAGTGCTGATGTGTGCATAACCAGACGGTGAGGGATGTGGTGTTACGGATGCCTAAGTTGTTTAAAGATGATGTGAGCAGTGAGTTGCATTTCATATGCTGGCTCACTGCAGGCAGCACTGTGGGCGAGGAGAAACAGCGCAGCCCCCACCATGCTGCGGAGGGAGGCAAACCTTCCCTGGGGAGCATGGGGCCAGCACCTGCTGAGAGAAGAATGTGCTGCAGACATGGAGATCTCAGGTATCCTCCTGAGCAGCTGAGGCTGAGAGAAGCCGACATTTCAGGCTGGAGGAGCCCAAATACCCATTCTCATGATTACGGAGCCTTACCTGTGAGGAAAAGCTTCCCCTTCTGCTTCTGTCCTGCTCTGCCCACCCAGCATTGTCCCTGCCATATCCTCCCCTGTGCTCTCAGTGGTTGGTAACAGCTCTCCAGGTTTACCTGGTGCTGACTCAGGAGCATTTCCATGTATATAGCAGCAGGTACATTTCATCTCATCTCACACACGAAGAACAGTTCCAGGCATATTTTGCTGGTAAAGAAATACACAGAGGCACAAGAGCAGGAATGTAATTAGGTTGCCTGCTCCCATCTGATGTGTCTTACATAACATATATCTTTTCATCTGATAGTAATATCTGCATCATGGCCCTGATTTCCTCCTAGTTCTGCCCATTGCACCTAAAAAACTTCAGAAAGCATAATGTTCATCTGGGCCTGTTAGTTGGGATGGCTCTACCATGACTGCAGAAAGCCTCATACCCCATGCTCCTCAGCTGTTTCCAAAGCTGTGAACATGCCCCTTGCTTTACATGGGGGGAGAGAGAAGCATCTCACAGGTGAACCTGGTCCCAGCCTGGACTGCAGCTCTGATCACCTTTCTTGCCTAACATTTTTAAATCTGCTTAGCTAAACCAAGACTTGGGAACTCCAGAAGAGCTCCCCTCTAAACCCCTACTTATGTCCAGCCAGACCCCCTCAGGCAGGCACCAGAAATGGAGTTGACTTTTAGACTCAGACAGGCAAAACATCATTGGCTCATGCTGACATCACTTTTTAAAAACTTTTAAAAAACTAATACGTTAAAATAATGGTAGTCTGCAACTCTGACTGGTATTCCAAATGGCACCAATTGCAGTAGTGATGAGAACAGTTCCCTGCTGAATGCACAGCATATTCATGGTGCCATGCAGCCCCTGGATAGGCTTGTTATATAAAGTTTTGCCATTATAAACCCCTTTGTCTCTAAAGCAGCTATTCAAGCACCTGTACAAGCATAGATGCATGTTTGCCAACAGAGAAACGTCCAGCCATTCCTATTTTGAAAGGCTGTGTTTCTCTGCAAGCCCCAGGGTGCTCTGAGACACAGGTGGAGGGATGCCACAGTGTTCCTGTGCCCATCAGTGGGAAAGCCTATGCAATGATATTAAAGACACAGGGGGACAGGGTGGAAAACAAAAGACCCATCTAATGGGTATAGAGCAAGAAAAAAGGGGAAAAAGAAGAAAGCAAGACGAGGATATGAACAGGAGATGAGGCTGCATCATTATATATTGCCTGTTGCACAACAGTGAAGGCCAAAGTGTTCTCCTTTAGGGAGGAGATCAGTGCTACTATTGTGGAGACCCACTCACCTCTCGTCAAACCTGTATGGCCTCTGGGTGGGAAAAGCTTTTACAACCACTGAGCAGAGGCCATCACGCTGATGGGGACCAAGGTTCCAAATGGCCTCATGTGTTGTTTCAACGTAGGACTGAAAATGGGTTTTGTCATTTGTTTGGCTTTATTTATGAGCCTTTGGTGAGCAAGGGCCATGTTGCCAGTGTTTGTGTGAGTTACTATGTGTGATTGGTAAGGAGAGAACCAGACACAATTTTGAGATTGTGCAAACTTTGTTACCAGAGTATTTGCTTTATTTTACTTCTCAAGGTTTGCAGAACTAGTTTAACAACTGTTTTTTCCTGTAATTTAAGCATTTGAGGGGTTTGGTGTTTTGTTTTTTTTGGAGCAAAAGGGACAAGTGCTTTAAAAGAGGGGCATGTGAGATGCATCTTAAAACCATGACCTGCACAGCCACCTCTGGATTCTGTTCTACACTTCTGTTTTATAAACGCCATGTAATTCCCTAAGAGATCAAATTTCCCGAGAGACCCAACAGGCACCAGAACAGTTGCTTAAAACCAAAACGGATTTGAACAGCGGCAGCTATCCTCCAATACACACACACAGCGCTGCCAAATAAAGGAACATTAACCCTGATGGTGGCAGAGAACTGGAACAGGCTGCCCAGGGAGGTCGTGAAGTTTCCCTCTCTGGAGATATTCAAAGCCCACCTGGAGGAATTCTTGTGTAACCTGTTCTAGGTGACCCTGTCTTAGCACGGGGGTTGGACTAGGTGATCTCCAGAGTTCCCTTCCAAGCCTAACAATTCTGCATCATCTGCAGTAGGGCCACCAGATGGGGGGCTTTTTTCCCTCAACTCTCCTTCTCCTCTTCCTAGCTGTGCTCTCCGCTCCCTCTTCGCGCCGCGTCCTCGTTTTCTCCCTTCACAGGGGAGCGCCGAGCCCCGGCACGGCAACACCGCACACGGGACAAAAGGGCGGGCGGGAGGTAGGAGAACTCGCGTTTCGACTGCACGGCCGCGGTAACAAAACCCACTTGATACCGCGTTTCTCCAATACCTCCCACCATCTCCCCCTTGTTTTGCCGCGGGGGGTGGCTCGGGCACCCCCGAGAGTGCGGGCGAAGGGGCGGGAACGACGCTCCCCCGCCATGTGCGCGGCGCGGCGGGGCGGGGCGGGCGCAGCCGCGCTGCGGGCGGGGGCGGTGCG
>VYZS01106154.1:6856-24910 GCA_013400695.1 Neodrepanis coruscans | reverse complement strand
GGCCTCGCCTGCTGCTGTCACGGCACAACCCCATCCCCGCGGCCCCCCCACCCCGCGCCAGCGGCGTGGTTGTTCGGCTTCATTTGTTTTCTGTTTTGTTTTGTGTGTTTTTACCCCACTCTGTATTTTTTTCTTTTAACGAGTGTATCTGTGCTCGGAACGCACTGTATGTGCCTATCGTGAAAATGCATATGTTTATATCTCAGGCCTGCTTAGGTGAAGCCATTTTTCCCCCCTCAAATGACACATCATTTACGGTGCCATTCCTCTCGTCCTTGAGTATTTTTTGTCCTGTTTTGCCGATTTCCTCGGGCACTACCAAGATTTGATAAATTCTGTGTTGGCGAGGAGGACCAGTATAGTACAATGCCCGGCGGGGCTGGTGAGCGAGGTGGGGCGCTGGAAGCAGGGTCTGGAGTTAATGGCATTTGAGGCAGTCATTTAACTCGCACTGACGGACTCTGCCATATGTTGAGCTGGGCCTTCTAGACTTCAAGGCACCAGGCTCATAAACGAGAAGAAGCAGTCCTTAGGGACATCATCTTATAGGAAGGGCAAAAGAGGATAATTTATTTGTCTTAAGTCAATATATCATTTTCTGTTTAGTGCTCAGCCATTGATAGCTGTTAACGTAAGGAAAAATAGCAGAAGTGCTGTTTCTTTCCTCAGCTAGCTAACAATTGATGCTGCTTACCAGGGCCCAACATTTTATACCGTAGTGTTATGTCCAAATAATTTTATAAAATACATATTTTGTGCTCTTCAGAATTTGCCTGGTACACATGTGATAGTAGCTAAAGGAAGGTGTAGAGTTGCTGTGCCCTGAGATGCTTAAGGAATTCGGTCGGCCTTTTGCTTCTGTGTACTTTACCTTAAAGATATTAAGATGCATTAGATGTAGAACCGTGTAATGTAGTCATTTATAGTTGCTTCTCCTAGTGAAGCTGCAATTGAGTAATGATGACGTGATGTTTACTTCCTGAGGAGATTACATCCTCTCGGAAAACACTTTGTTCTTGAGCATCCTCATAAAAATAATCTTTAGCTTGGCTAGAGGAAAGCCAGGCATGAATGACCCCTGAACTTGGCATGGTTGAGCACGTGGTCTTGCTAAGCCCTTGCAGCACTGGAAAATGAAGCTGAGGCTGCTGCTTCTCCATCATTTCTGTAGATGCAGGAAAGAAAACAGGTATTTCGGCTTCAGTTGTGACAGAGTAAGAAGTAAAAATTATGGTAGGCTTGCTGAAATAAAAGGTAGATGTTAAAAGCCAGATGAGCCAGTCTCCGAGTACTAGTGGTGCATTGGCTGTTTTGCATGGTTTTCTTCTCTGAGCTTGAGGACCACGGCAGGACCATCTGATGCATCAGTGACTGCTCAAGTTGAAGTGGAAGGACTTGGGTTCCTCAGACAGGTTTTAGGACCAAAGTTAGGTTACAGGCCCAGCCCTGATGCCTGATTTTTTGTTCCAGTTTGGGCTTGGGCTTTACCTAGCCTTTGTTGGGCTTGGGTCCTGTAGCCACATTTGAAACCACCTTTTCCTGTTATTATGGGGAGGAGGAAAGTAGGCTTCCCTTTGTCCCTGCAGATGTGGCAAGGGACCCTTTCAACACTGCTTTTGTGGACTGGGGGCACTGATCTGCAGTGGCTGGTCATGCCTCTTCTCTGGGTGCCTGAGGAGTTGAGGGTTGTACACCCAGCCAGAATCCCCTGTGGTGTCTGTGAGGTCCTGAAGGCACTTCAACATCGTTGCCCTCCTTGGTGACTGTTCTGGGCTGGGGGCATCAATGAGGAAGCACCTGTTTGCCCTTTCTTTGTTAGAGGGTGCTTAAACTTGCAAGAGATTTATTGTTTGTCTATCTCCGCATTCCACTAAAAAAATGGTCTGACCTACTGCTACAAGGAGGTTGTCCATGTTGTCTTCCTTGCAAGAATAGACTTTCTTAGTTAAACCCTTGATGAGAGTTGTTGCCCTGTGTTTGTGTACCACAGCAGTGGTGACGGTCTGGTAAAAAGAAAGACTTCTGCTTTTGAGTGGATAATAAATGTTTGGTAGGGAATATCCAGGGGTTGCTTTGTTTGTGTGTTTGAAGATAGGTCTTGGTGAAGACTTTGGGAATGGAAAGTGTCCTGGCCCCTTTATTTGGTTCTTCCTGTTTCCTTTTGGAAGGAGCGTAGCACAGGTGAGTGAGGATTTTGCCTGCAGAAATGAAAAATCCAGGGAGGGAACTGTGCATGTTCCTCTCCCAAAACACTACCCTCCCACCGCTCTCAGCAGGAATATGGATTAGGTTGGCCTGTCTGCCAGCCCTTTTGCCTATTTCTGGCGAGTTACCAATGCTGTCTGATGGATGTTTTTCTCTTTCTGTCATGGCTTTACACTATTATCTCATTTTCCATGCATCATCAGCTGCCTGCCTGTGACAGAGCAGTTTTGAGCATTCCTTGCTGCCTGCAGAATTTGAGGATGAAAGTTGGACGGATTGGTAACCCATTCAGCCATCCGGTTGCCTGCACATGCTTTTGTTCCAAGAGCATGTAGTGAATAAAGACATCGTGTTAAGGGGCGAGGGAGTGGAAACAAAGCGTTTTAATATTTGTAGTTGCTTTCTAGGCCTTTCACAGCATGGCTTTGTCTACGTGAGCTGCATGAATTTGCATGCTGGAGCGCAGCCGCCCAGGGCCCCTGCGCCTCCACCCCGGTTGGTTGTTCTACCTTCTGTTTCCTCTTGCTTCCCTTTCATTGTTTGTGCTTCTTGTATGCCCCCTCCCAGCTTCCCTCTCATATTTATTTGTGCTTTTTCTTTTTTTCGCCCTCATGATTGTGATCTTTTGATTTTGGCTTCCTCTGAAGCCTGCAGACCTGTTTGGGGATGGCTCACCTACTGCTCTCGCTCCGCAGCTGAGCCCAAAGGGTGCCCGGAGCATTGCAGTTGGTGAGGGTGTGCGTGGGCTTCTGTGCCGAAGCTGAGGGGGAGCTGGCTGTATCTAGCCTGCTGACAGTCTTCCACTGGTCTGCAGCTTCCTCCAGCATTTTAATGTTTCTTCCTGGGTTCCCTTTTTAGCTCTGAGACCAGCTGGTTTTCCCAGTCGGATGTGGTGTCTGTATTCCCTTGTGCCCAGTTCTTCTTTCTTGTTGAAGGTTTGAAGTATGGGGTAAACACATAGAACCCGTTTGCCTTGCTCTCCTCCTCCTTGCCCTTAACCTCTTTTTTGTAACAAACATCCCTGAGATGGGCAGCTGGATTTTTTTAGTTTTTTTTTTTTCTCCTTCACGTCTTTTGTCCTCAATGTGGAAAAATGTGAAGTCTTGCCAGCTTTGATGATTGGGAGATGCATGAAAAACCATTGGGATTTTGACATGGAAAATACCAAGTGCAAGAGGCTTGATTGGAGCAGTTGTGATTTTTATTTAGACTCCTTATAATTTCGTGGTTTTGCTTGTTTGTTTGTAACTTTTTAATACTTAACTAAAATGTTTGGGAGAAAAGCTCCTTCATATAGGACTTGACACCCAAGCCCTTCACCATTAAAGGCTGAAAAGGTCTAAATATAAAGAGCTAGGTTGTAGCATTTAAGTGGCAAGCTGAAAGGCAGTTAGTTATATTTTATTTTGGCTGAAAAGGAGATGGAAAAGAACAAGGAAAAGCACAGTAAGGGTATCAGACATACCTGCTGTCTCCACAAGTGTGTGAAAGGAGAAGCACAAATGCCATTCGTTGTTCATTGTGGACACCATGTGAAAGAGAGTCATAGTTGTGTGTTTCTGTCTGTCAGGAATGTAACCATGTAGGTGATTACTGTGGGCATCTGAAGGCAGGGGTAGGCTGTTTGGGTACCTGCAGAGCAGGGCATTCAGCACTTTTCTTACAGCCCCTTCAGTTTCAAGGGAGGAACTACCTCAAAATGACATAATGAAGGTTAAGTTGTAGTTCTTATCATCATTGAAAATGACAGTAAGTCATCAAGGCAATGTATATTTTGGTGTCAGTGCCCTGTCTGACTGATGTGATGGGTTTTCTATTGTTCCTGTGTATGTAGGAGATGAGAGAGATGTGTTGTTAGAGGAACACCTTGTGAATGTTTCAGTTTGTTTGCAGATACTAAGCAGATTACAATGACTGCTTGTTTCAGTTTATTGTGACAGTGTTTCAGGTGCTTGAATTTTCGACAAACAGTAAATATTGCAGTACCTTTCTCTATCATAGTTGTTATAGACACTGGGCTGCTGCCTGGGTTTTGACTTCCAAGGTTCTGCTGTGTTCTGAAAGATTCTTTTACTATTTTTTTTATTTCTCCCAAGTAGTAGTGACTTGCCTTCTGTTCCTGTTCTTCAGTGCAGCTGAGGTTAATTGTTCTACTGGTTTCGAAAGCTGATGAAGACCTTGATCTTACATATGCATCTGAGATACGTGGCACTGCAGTATGTCATTCACAGAGGCACATCCCATCAGCTATGCCCAAATTAGATGTACAGAGTCACCTACTTCAAAGCAGGGTTTGTCTGAAGGCACACAATTTGTGTGAAAGCATAAGATGGACTGAGGTTCGGAGTTGTCTTCCTCTTTAGGCTGTTAAAAGGCTCCTCCAGATTCCAGCTGAGCTTCTGGATGATGCTGATAGGACTTAGGGCTGGTTGGCCATGCAGATTATGCAGAAAGCTGTCAGCCCAGGCTCTTGTGACTTCTCTGACAGGAGATGGTCGCTTTCAGGAGCTTTCTAGCACAAACACCTGCCCATATTCAGGATGAGATTTGGAGGAAGCAGATTTTTTTCCCGTCATAGATAGACTGCTGGGATCTGCATTTTAGCTTCAGTAGGCATTCCCTTCTTCCCATTCCCATTGAGAAATCTTTTTTTTTTTTTTGGTAAATCCTCAGTGTAAGCATACATCTAGCCTGTGGCATATAGAGGAGAAAGTTGGACATGGGTCTCTGTGTGTACTCCAAGTCAAGGGTGAATTTAATTTTTTTTTTTTCTTTCACAATTGAGATTTTGTGGCTACACAGTAGTTTGGGAAGGTTTTCCTCATTGTTGTTTGTGAAAAAGAGGAGAAGGGGTAAGGTGAATAGTGTTAAGGATGAGCACTTTGTAATGACATAGACATAGGTTTCTGATGCCTGGCAGATTCTAAGCCATTTAAAAGCAGAAGTTAAGCCATTTAAAATGAGGACATCTTGCCAACCTGCTGTGGCAGAGAAGCTGTTTCTGGAAGAGGTTGATGAGGAGTCTTCTCATTCTGTTTGGTATTGTACTGAGGTCCTAGAAGTACAAAAAGACCTTGGAGAAGCTGGAAAACATGCTGGGTTTGTATTATGCCATACTGGTAGAGCCTAACAGCAAGGCTTAGCAAGGTCTTTAGAGGAGATGGCCAGGTCTTCATGAGGGCCAGGTACTGGGATCTCTAGGTAGGTCTGTGCTGGAGAGCTTTGTGATGTGCTGCAGATCCTGGACAATTAACAAGGTGCCTCCAACTTCTGGGCAGGTTTACGGAAAGATTGTCATGTCCTCAAATTAACTTGTACTTCCCTGTCAGTCTTGTTCCAGATTTGGTTATGTTATGGTGGAGTCTGTGCTGTTTCTCTTCTATGAGCTGCTTGTGACAAAAGATGGAAGTTCAGGTGCATCTGGTAACTTTTGGCAAGATCTCTGTTAGTAGTAGCCGTAAGATCATTATTTTAGCCACAATACTGTTAATTATTAATAATAATATTAACCATATTTACTGTCCTAGCGTGGTTGTCATTTTTTCCCCCCTTCATGAGGCTCAGGTCTTCAGAAATCCTGCTTTCTTTCCCATTCTGTGGACAAGTAGGGCCGCCTGATCTGCTTAAGCATCTGAAGCCTGTAGAAAAATTTTTATTGTTTACAGGTGGGGTTTTTTCCAGTTTGTAGTGAAAATAGGAACTAGAGTCAAAGTTCGTGGCTTGGGGCCTGTTCCATGATACATTTTTGTGGGAAACATGTAGGAGGGGTGGTGGAAAGTACACTCTTTTTAATTTTAAAAGGGTTTTTTTCCCCTGCCTTTTCATTGCTAAAGTCTGTAACTCATGTCTTGTGGAACCATCACCTGCCGAAGCAGAAATTGGGAAAACTCACCAGCTGTTCCTGGCAGGATGACTGTGACCTCTTCCTGAAAAATGTTAATCTCCCTAAAATTGTCCCTGGTTTCATCAGCGGGGGTTTCATCAGTGGGGGTTGAATGACTGTAACAAACTTCATTCTGAGTTGTACCTAAAGCTTTTCTGGAGATTTTGGCCAGTTCAGAGTAGCTACCTCCTTGTTTTAAATGGATTTCCTGCAGGGAGCTCATTGAACCAACGCTTGAGTTCATTTCTGTAGACAGCTCAGAGTGGTTCCTGGTGAACTGCAAGCTGGCGCAGTTCAGCTGCATGTCTCAAAAATTACCTGAATACAGCAGCTGAGTGAAGATGATGTTTT
Organism: Neodrepanis coruscans; assembly: GCA_013400695.1. Lineage (NCBI taxonomy): Eukaryota > Metazoa > Chordata > Aves > Passeriformes > Philepittidae > Neodrepanis > Neodrepanis coruscans. Next base: position 18,471 of record VYZS01106154.1, on the reverse strand, counting down.
CAGAGCTTCTGCTCTTCAATTTCTGTACATGCTGCTAATCAGTGAGAAGATCTGGGTCTTGGACCTCACTGTTCCCCATTTGAATGTGGTGCTTTGCCTTTGCTTTTGGCATTAACAGATGATCTGCGTTTCAAGGCATTCTGCATCCCATTTCCTCAGGTACTGGCTAATGAAATTTACTGATAATTTGAGAGTAGAGGAAATAGGCTTCCTGTAGTTTGAGGACAGTTGTTGGTTTTAGATTGGAATTGAATGTGTGAGCAGATTTTGTAAACATGCATTTGCATATATGAAAAATGAGTCTGTTCAGTCAGCATTTGGGAAAAAACAGCAGAGTAGCCATGTTAGGGCACCATTTGTCTTGGCAAAATGAGGTGAAACTTCAGATGGAATGTTCAGCAACCACCTTACTTGAATCATAAAGGAATCACTGTAGGAATTTTAGATTTCTAAACGAGTATGAGAATCCATCCCTGAAGGAGATAAAAATGGTACATATGTCCAATGTAGCATGTTGCACATTCTTACATAGTATTTTCTCTGTTTGTCAGGCTGATTCAGAGGAGGATGTGGAAGAGCATCCGCAAGAGCAAAGGTAAGCAAAACTCAAGTGAAAATAGGAGTATTGAAGCTCATTTTGGTTTATGCTTTAGAAAATACTAAAGTGCAATTGGGCAAACTATTAAAATTACTTCTTTTCTCCTGTATGTTAAATAGATTGTTTTTTACTTGTGACCTATGGTTTAATCAACTTAATATTGATTTGTTAGCAAAACCAAAAAATAGTGCTCAGTGTGTGCAGGACTGAAATATCCTCTTGCATCTCTTTCTCCTAATTCTAAGAAGAATTTGCTTCTCGTTGCTTTCACTCAAAAAGTGTTTATTAATTCTGCTTTATTTTGTATTTTGTAATTAATTTCTTTAAAGTAGGGGACAGATTTCCATTACAAAATTTGCAAATGTAAGTAGTCTTGGAGTATTAATTTGTACCAAGGCAAGGAAGGAGGTAAATGAGTTTTAAAGCCAAAGGCTTATTAACGTGTTGCTATGGAACAATAAATATCCTGGCTTATGTCCTGAAATCAGATAAATAAGGATCTTAAAACTGTACACTCAACTCTGCTGTTTCTGTTAATGTCAGGCCTTCTCTAGTTTGAAGGGTTCGGTAAATAGTATCACAGATTGTGTTTTAAATACACATTTTGTTTCCTATGAGCATCCAGGTTAAAATGCTTGGACATCTGCCAGTGAAACCCTTCCTGCCTTTGGTATGTGTTAGTGTGGGTACAGCTTTCAGTGCCATGCCAGCCAGAAAGATCACAAGACTTAAAATAAACACGTGTAACAGCACCATTCTCTGATGGCTGCAGTAAGCCAGAAATGCTTTTCTCATTTATCTTTGCCATTAGCTTAGGTTTGAGAGTAAATAGATCTGATAAAACACAAGCCTTGCTGGTAGCTGGCAGGAGTAAGCCTGGAGAATGGGTGGGTTATGATGGGTCTGCCCTGCGCTGCAATGCTTCTTCACTTTTCCCCTTTCTGTCCCATTGGGAGACTTCTCATTTAAATGCAGCATCATATTAAGGCATCATCTCTGTGGGAATTACAAAGACGGTATAGAAACAGTATATGAGAATTACTGTGGCCTCTGACAGCTGGTGCTGATTATTTGTGCTTGCCTATGTCCCCCAGTTCCTGCCTCCTTGGGGGATTTTTTTTTCTGCCTTCTCTTGTGCAAAGAGGGGTAAACTATTGAAAGCTGGCATTTCCCTGCACAAGTACAGAACTTTCTGATTTTTTTCAGCTGGCAACTACTATGGTTTTGATGTAAAGTTTTCACTCCGTATCTTTATTCTCTGTATGCCTTCTTTATTGAGAGGTAGTCAGAAGGCAGCAGTCTCTAATGCTGTGCTTAAGGTGTTTTTTGAGATTTATGTTAAGAGGCAGAGAAATAGAGTTTAGGTGGAATAAAAATCTCCACTTTGCCTGTTTTTCTCTCAAGGTGGATAGAGTAACTGGCTACTATGGCAATAATAGAAATGTTATTGAAAGATAATTAGTTTTTGAGACTCGGATAGGAAAAAGTGATTTTACTATTTTTTTTATCATTCAGGTGCTTAAAGATTTTTCAAGTAATTATTCCTTTCCAAAAGTGATCTTGCTTTCTGAAAGTAAAGTTTATAAGGGCCACTTGCATGGATAGAAACATCCTTCTATTGTCATACTAAAATGTTTCAGGAAACTTGCCTAAACAGACACTGGCGTGTGTGCATCTTTTGAACTGTCTTGGTTTGCTGCTATGTGTAAACACCAACCTGTGTACGCTCTGTATATTGAAGGAATGTTGTATTGTAGACTTTATGAAGAAGACCCAGTGAAGGTTCATCAAAAAGACTAGAATTTATTAGTTTATTTCCAGATTAACTTTCGTTCTCTTGGTTTATATTACTATATTGTGAAATCATGGGGATTTCCTTTTCCTGTAGCAGTAAAACCTGAAGCTTTTGCAGCATCTTCATCTCACTGGCTGACAGCATGCCCTGGGGAAATCAGCTAAAGCTACTGTAATTTGATGTGAAGTCCCTAAAAGAAAAGCACCTTAAAGTAAGGGTATGAGCAAAAATTAAAGGAGATGGAGAAATCAGAAATTTCCCCAGAGCTGAAGGAACTATGGCGAGTTCATAATCTTGTGGCATAAAGGAGAATGTTTTGGGAAGAAACTTTGTTTTATTCAGTTTTTGATTCTAGGTTAGTGGCTGTCTTGGGAGCTTGCTAACCTACTTTAAGAAAAAAAACAAAACCAGTAAAGTATGAACAGTTTTTTAACTGACTTCCTGTGCATGTACATCACAAGATCTTCCTTTTGGATGGGCTTCTTGGTTTGCTGTTGTTCTTGTGGCAAGCGCACGGGGGAGATGGATGTGGTCTCATTATTTCTGCCTTAGTTTTAGCTCTTACAAGTAGAGAAATTTGTCTGGAGGTAAAAGACATTGTCAAAATATCAACTTTTGTGAAGAGTTATTTCAGAGATGAATGAGAAATGATTGGTTTTGAGGTCCATGGGTTTGCAGCTGCCCTGAGTGAGAAAAAGATCATTATCAGCTCCTTAATTTCCAGCCTACAATTCCTGCCCTTCTGATTGTTTGGATGCTACCACATGTTGCTTTCTGCTGTTCAGTTTCTCTGGATCAGACTCTGAAATAAGAAATGTGTGCTGTAGATCCTTGAGTTGTTGGATGCGCTGCTTCAGGCCACAGACTTTGACAGAATTAAAGCCACATATATTTGGACTAGCCTGTTAAAAAATTTCAAGTTTCCTAAAAAACATTTTGTTACATTTGAAAGTCAGCAGTAAATAGATGCTTTCCAGAACAGCTTTGTCAATGACAGGTGTTGACAAGAAGGGCTTTTGTTGTTGTGTTTGGAGTTTTGTTTTATTTTTCCCCTCTTCATCACTACCACAACTGGCAATAGCAAATGCTGAAGATTTAGGTGCTTGCTAAAGAAACATAATGAATCAAATGCAGAAGTCTGTCACAAATAAAGGGTCAGTACTTAGGTGATGTGCACAAATGATGCTATCAAAATTTTTAGCTTTTTACTTCAAGGAAGTAGTCACTGGACTACAAAACTAAATAATTCAACGTGTATGACATTGTTAATATTTAGGTTTTGAGGACTTCTGGATAAAGGCCTCTGAGGATCCTGTTTCCCAGCTGACACTTGAAATAACATTTGCACCAGAATAAACTGCTGTTTTCAAGATGTGGAGCTGTATTCATAATACGTGATGTGCAACAATTTTCTATGAGAAAGGAAAGTCATAGAATACTAGGAGTATGGTATGTAATTATGCAGAAAGAGGACAATTTCCAGGACTTTGCTTATGACATGGCATATTTTGCTTTATTGGATAGGTATCAAGTACTAGGAAAACTATGAGTGTGATGCAGTTAGCTCAGTCAAGCATTTCTGTTGAACCTTTGTCTTTGATCACTTTAGAGTGTTTGACCCTGTGGACTGGAGCTGCTTGGGGCACTAGATGGTATCGGCTCCCAGTGGGTTCCTGCTGGGGTGTCAGTGCAGCCTGGGAGTGACAGCTGATGCCTGGAACTTTGACCTCTCCTGATTGCCTGGTGGAATTACTCCTAATCTTGTCTTTTTTGCTGTGTCTGTGAAATAGTGCTCTAGACATGGAAGAGAAATTGAAGGTAAAGGTAGCAAGGGAGTAGCTTATGAGTTGCCTGAGAGACAGCAAAGCAGTTAAGATGCACAGACTGCAAAATTACTAGAGGGTTCAGTGGATACTTAAGAAATGTAGTTTCAGGAAAAATCCAGAGTGGCAGAGGGAAAACAAGCCTGCTCTGCGTTAGGAGGTTGTACATTGCAATTTCTCCCTGGCTACGACTGCATATCCAGTCAAGAGGCACAAATAAGGTTTGGTACTGCAGACTGATGATTAAGACACTTTAGAACTGACTCATCCTTCCAAAAAGCCTATAGTCTTAGTGCCGTAATTTTTGACAGTCCAATTTTTGGAAAGTAGTAGCATGAGACTGGTGGTGTGCCTGTACCAGATAACTGGCTTAGGTGGTGGCTAAACCAGGAAAAGAAAGATTGAAAAACAGGTTAGGATCAACCACATTTTCTTTTTCCTTCTGCTTTTTCTTACTGAGAAGAATAAAAAATGATTCTATGCCAGAAGAAACGTTTGAGTATTAAAAAAACCCATTGGTTTATGTTGTGTTTATTTTTGAAACATGTATTGTGATCAATCTGAGTATCCATTGAGAAAGTGTTTCAAATTGAAAAGCTGAAAAGTAGTTTTGCGAGTGTCAATGAGTGCTTGAACTATTTGGAAGGAACCATCTTAAAACAGTATTTTCAACCTAAGCTTGTATGGAGTACACTGATCATTGAGGTTGTCATTAAACTTCTCTCCAGAAGTGTTTGAAAATGAGTACTTTTTCTAGTTACATGCTTGGTCCTAACTTGTAATAGTGAAAGCTGCTTTTATTAAGTTTTTAATAGTTTTAAGGTTTTTTTGTTTTACAAAAGAAGCAGAAGTCCATATGTGTATTAAAAGAGAAAACAAAAAGCTGCATTTCTTGGTAAATAGCTTTTTAGTCTCTATTGATGTACTTGCATGAGGTAATGCATTTCTACAGTATGCACAGAATGTGGTTTGCTCCAAAAGCTTGTTCAATATTGGTTAGTCTTTGTTTTTAACTGGTAAGTCATGGCTGTTGTGTCCCAGTTACAATTTCACTAGATGACCAAGGGACTATTTTAATTTTACTAATTTTAAATTTTACTGGAAATTAAATTTACTTTACATAATCCTTAGGGTGGAAATGAGATGCACACAACTACCTGTTATGCTTGGGTGAAAACAGCTAAGGGAATATCTGTAGGGAATACAGTGGATAATGTGAAACTGGACTATAAAAAGCTTATTGAAGAGAACTGCAAGGAGTTCAGTGAAGTTGGACTTTCTCTTGTAGGTGAATTGGAAAGAGCTATCAGTATCGCTCTTCCTCTTGTTCCCTACACTTCTGTCAGGCACAGCCAGGGTGGCAGGCTGAACTCCCACTGCTTTAATTGTTTATCTCTGTTTTATGTGTGGCAGTTGATTCACTGATGAACTTTGCCTTGCTGAACTTTGTATTAAATGCTGTTAGGGACAGTTGTGCCCTTGTGTGCATTGCTTCTTCCAAATACTGGTGCTTTTACAAAATCATGTTGCTTGTCTGCTTGCACAGGGGGTAAAAAAATGCGTTTTGTTTTTTACCCTGGGACATTGCATTGCAGTGCTTTGTGCTACCAAATGTTTCAGGTATTGTTTATTTATTTATTTCTAAATTGCTTTCAGACATTTCACAGATGTCCTAGGCCAGCTGTACCGTGTTCCACACCAAACTGAGGAGTCGCTGTGGCTTTCTATGATTAGGAATTAATGGCAAATGAGACAGTCCTGCAGTGTTTTGCAGAGCTGTCTTCAAGCTTTTGCAAACTTCTGGCCTCAGCATAGGTCCTCCTTGACTGAAATATTTTAAAGGTGATATGTGACCATGTGTAATTACTGTTGGATTTGCTGTTGCAGTCCCACTCATCATCAAGATCTTTTCTGTTTGTATTGAACAAACCCTACTGGAATGTTGTGTTTCCCTTGCTGTTGTGAGCCTTCTGGGTCTCAAAGAAGCTCATGGTAGGACCAGAGACTCTTTGATTTGTATGTTGGCTTGTGTGCTACCTTAAGTGGACTTTCTTATCTATGGATGATAATTTGACTTTGAGAAATTAAGACAGTTTAGGTGTGGTAGTTGCAAATTGGCACTCTTGCTTTTATATGTCTTATGGTGCTTTGAAAATCCACGCAGGCTTCTATGAAAGTACCAGTTTCTATACTAGTAAAAACCAGCAGGTAGTGGCCATGTCTACCCAGCTAGGGCTGTGAGGTCATTGTTTGCACAGGGCTTAGTGTATGTGAAGAAATTGAATTTGTGGATATGTGCTGCTGGAGGAAACATTCTCACATGTAACGACCTGTTTTAAATGGACAAATAAACTGATTAACATTTTTGTGTCCTGTATATTTCTTTCTTTTCTTTTGTTAATAATTTCTTCACTTTTTATTCTCTGTATCTTCTGCAGATCTCTTTTGTACTTTTTTATGGCATGTCTACTTTTTTCAGTTTCTACCCAGGCTGTGCCTGAAAGAGTTGTAGTTTTGTATTGCAAGATGAAGAGGCTGTGTTGCCCTCTCTGTTGTCTGGTGCTGTCCTCTGCCTTGTGCAGCCCTGAATTTGTTCTCTGGATTAGAAGCACTTTATTTTATTTTTGCCAGGTTCACATTTACCTGTGATCATTCTCTTAATTAGTTTGCTCTTTCCGTCAGCTGAAAATTTACATGGAGGTGCTCCCTTGGTATATACATCCCACTGTGTGGGATGGGTGCTGGACCGGACACCAGAGCCCTGTGTCACCTGCAGCTTGTCATCTGTTCTGCTTGCCCCAGGTTGCTCCCAGGGAGGTCCACCCATATTGGTGAGGCACTGTGTGGCATCTTTTTGCTCGTTCCTCAGTCCTTCAGTCCACTCTCTTCCTGCCCCTGCTTTTTGGCCTGGTTTTGGGGTGGGCAGTTGGGTGGTGGTACTTGTGCCAGGGCTGACTCTGCTCCCTTATCTGCTGCAGTGCAGGAGCTGGGGAGGAACCCAACCCAATCCGCTGCTTTGCTCACTGTTGGTGAGATAGAAGAGCAGGTTAGTCCTTGAAAGTGTGAGACTGAGAGGGAGAACACCTTGTACGTATGTTAGGAGCAATGCCTTCCTCAGTGGCTGTTGGGTAGGAGGAGGGTAAGGCATTTACACTGATATGATGGAGAGGCAGTTGGTGTGTTTCGAGTGGATGATGTGGAGAAGTACACAGCTTGCCACAGGGTGCGGAAAGTTGAAAGCTAGTGCACACATACATGCGTCATCTGTTGTGCACAATTTTATTTTTTCTGGGCTATTAGTATACTCCTCATAGCCTGTGCATGGGACAGAGCCCACCCAGAAAGCATGGCCTCAAGAGTCAGGATAATCCTGATCTTAGCAGGTGGGACAAGGGCATATGGTGTCTTATTTCCCATTCTGTGTTTGTTTTAGACTGGCTGCAGAGCTGTGCAAGAGCAGAGACAGATCTTGTGGCACAGCCTATTGGCATAGTGATTCAATAAATATATGGAGAAGGTGTGCTCTTAATGCTGGGCAGTCACATGCTGTGAGGGCTGTTCAAGTTTGCTCTGGAACATGGCATTTTTCTTGTTAAACTTAACTTGCCTTGTTTTGAAAAAGGGGATGTTGGGACATGTTTTGTATGTTTAGAGAAGGCTGAGGTGGGGGGAGAAAGAAAAGCAAAAGTAAACAGCTGCTATGGTGTGTTTGTCCATGTCCATTTGTAAACTTAGTGTTCCCTTAGCCTGTACTTGCTGCTTCTGTAATACAGGTAGTTCAGAATAGGAACTTTCTTCGTATACTTCTAGTTTTACATTTTAATACGCTAATAGTGGATTTCAGATGTCTGTTAATCTCCTAATTTGTGGGCAGTGGGCCACAAAAGACTCAGCTTTATGTCTATACATTTATTATGAATAAATTATTTTTGCCTCCATAATACCTGCTTCTTAGTTGCCCTTAAGAAAACTTAATTTGCAGTAATCTTAATTTTACCATTATTCAGTTAAATTTTAGACATCTGGAATCATAGACCAGTGTCAGCAGTCTGAAAATTGATACCCACTAAGAATTTAGCTTCACAGTTTTTCCACTGTTACAGATTGGCAAATTCTGACAAAGTAGAAAAAAGCCAAAACAATAGTTTGCTCACTTTTAGGAGTCTGTGTAGAGTCCACTTCTGAATGATCCCCAAGCACTCCAGCTTGATTATTTACAAGCAGAGCATAAAGTTACTTATATAATGCGGTGTAATAAAGAGTTATAGAAAGTGTTGTTACCTGCCTCTGACCTTTCTAGAGACTTCAAGGTAATACAAACCTAGCTTTTAATGCCTCTCATATTTTTATTTGGCTAGATGTACTCATGCCCTGGCAGTGGCTCTGAGCACATGACTTGTGGGGCAAGTAGGTGAAGGAGCTTTTTCAGTAGTTTTGGTGTTTGCCATAGTAACATAAGTAAAAACATGGACAGAAAAACAAAGCGACCGCAGTACCGCTTGTAGCTCAGTATTGGTTATAAATTAAAGCCTGAGTTTTAAAAACTGTCTTGGTTACATTGTCTTAAACATTGTTCTTTATCCACTTTCTTCAATAGCTGCTTTGGGAAGAGACTTCTTTTTGGTGGTTACTGCAAAATAACCAACTGCACTCTTCATCAAGACAAAATAGTCCTGTCCATTTCAGGGAGGGGAACAGTATATAACAAATATTATACTTGCATGTGATGACAATGTGTAACTCTTTTGCAGAGGTCTGAGTACTCACTGCAAATATTTGCTTTGTATTTGTGGAAGAGTTTACTTTCATCAAATAAGCTCATCGCCTGGGTGAAACATGTGATCAGTGTGAAAAATTTAGGCATCTGCTTGTCCTCTCAGGAGTCCACCATTGTATGTTATGTGCAGGCTGCCAACAGAGATAAGAAAGATAGAGGGCAAAGCTGGTGGTGTTGATAGTCACCTTATCTTCCTCTCCACCCCCTGGCCCCAGAGTAGTGTACAAATTAAGAGGAGGGGTTTTGTTTGGCTGGTTGGGTTTTATTTTGAGTGTGTGTCTTATAACTTACATAAATAGCAATGGAGATATAATTAGACAAGGATAACTCAAGATATTTTGCATGTGTGTGCAAAACAGACCTTGCTTTCTGTAGAGCAATTGGACTTTATATAATTTTAAACATAAAATTTGTCAATCAAAAACAATCACTGTGAAGAAACTTTTTTGCGCAGAAGAAGCTCTTCTGCTCAGAATTTTGAGGAAAAGAGAGAAGGGAAAATATTTTCCAAGAGGAGGATGAGTAGTAGCCCTCTGTTCTTGTTTTTGCTAAAGTTTGTATCTTCTGATCAGATGCTGTTTCAGGTGATGTCTGCTTCAAGATACTATTGCAGTATCCAGTGAGCTGCAGTTAGTGGTTTACCATCTTACCCACCTGCATACCAGAACTCTACAGATGGCAAAATCAAGAAATTTGAAGTGCAAAATCATGCTTTTAGCTACTGCTTGATAGAAGCCAACTTGTACTTCAGAACTTTGTGAAGATACATGAAGAAGCTGTAAGAACTTAGAAGTAAAAATGAAAAAGTTAGGATGGTGTATCATGATCAGTACTACCGAAAACATGGTCTGTGTTGACTCTGGTTTATAGTTTTGTTGTGTTTCAGATAGAAATTGGGTTTTATGAAAGAAAAAAAGTTCTGTTAAAATGTTTGCTTGCAACAGCATGTTCTGTAAGAAGACATGAATGCAGAAAATAACTCAGTATTTTTTAAGCTTAAAACTGTTCTTTTGGCTGATGTGATGGTGCTAAATGTAGTAATGTAGCTGAGCTTGCATTATGTAGGAACTTGGTTCCTTTGCGATAGTAAGATTTGAAACTGCTCTGGCCTTTGGAGACACTTGTGTATCAATAGGATGATAATCTGACACACATCAAAATTCTTGGAGAGACTTTCAGAAATGTGAATGATATATAGATAGACATATATGCAAAGGAAAAAGGTGACCTTAAGCCAAAATTGTTCTGACATGTATTTTTACTGGCTCTTTTGCATATATAAATCATGATAGATTGCCTTCCAACGTTTTGAGTTGCAATTCATTATTTTAGTGTTTCTTTCTGGGTCCTGGTTATTTTCTTTGAGAGACTGAAGCATAATTCTGTTGTTACACACCTCCCCACCTCTGTGAAAAAAAGTTGACTTTGAATTAAATAGGCAGTCTTAGCTTTACGAAGTGGATGGAGAGAAGTAACTAGGTTTTAATCTGTTCATCTTGATTTCTGCTACTCTCTGCCTTGTTGGCAGTACATTTATATTTATCCCGTGAGGAAATTTCCTGACTCTTTTTTAATCGGACGATACCTGATCTAATCGAAAATTAATAATCTCTCTTGTTTTACTGTTTTTTGTTGTACTTTGTGACCCCTTAATGCTGCCATAGTGTTACAGCTTTGTTTTTGCCTCATGAATTACTGAAGGGCTTCTCTCAGTCATCTATAGTGGGTTTATGCTTGAAAAGCTTTTGCAGTTCACAGGGGAGGATCCAAAAGGGAATTGTCATACAGACTCTCAGATTTCTGCAAGCTCTAGGGCCTGGCTTTGAGTCACTGCAAGTGCTACTATTGACTCCTGCACACTTCTTTGGTAGCTGAGAGTGGCTGGCGAGCAGTGAATCTGAATGTTAATACTTAACATTTTTTAAAATTTGTTGGTGTACTGAGTTCTGACCTTTCCTGTGAAGCTGCTTCAATTATTTCTGAGGATTCTGGTTATTCACGTCTAAAAGGCCACCTGGCATGCTGCTTCATGCTGATACTCTTTTCCTGGTATGCATTTCCAAAGAGTTCCTCTATGGGCTGCATGTGGGTTTGGTGACATTAGGCAACTCTTTGCCATCCCTCAGCTGTAGGTATTTGTTTCTTATCAGCAAGGACAGAAACAGGTTCAGCAGCCATGTGTCGGACCAAAATTTGGTTATACAAATACATGTGTCTGCACTTTAATGCTATCTGCTGCCATTTGTTGGAGCAGTGTGTTGTACTGCCATTGAGGATACATTTGGAACGAAGAGGGACTTCTTTGACTCTGTGCCAGCAGTCCCAGTATGATGTGTTTAGCACCAGAGAAAGAAAAAACAGATTCATGCTTGTTTTCATATTATTTGTGAGGAGGATCCTTTGTATGGTTTCCAAGGTCTTAAGGTTCCTGCATATTGTGCTGCCTTTTAACTCCATAGCTCTAGTGCACTTGGATGAGAGGTGCAGTTTCCACAAGCACGTNGTAATTACACTTTCTTGACTGCTGCTAGTGAGGCACTGCTTAGGGCATGGAGACGTAGATTGCGTGAAATTGTAGGTAATAGGTTGTAGATAATAGTTGTAGATAATAAGTGTCATCCT
>VYZS01106148.1:36648-48626 GCA_013400695.1 Neodrepanis coruscans | reverse complement strand
CTGAGCAGCTCAGGATACCCCAAGCCAAGGTGCATCAGGTTACAGCATGGCTCTTTCATTTACAACCAGCTCTCTGCTTGTCTTTCTGAGGTCCTGTGCTCCTGGTTGTTAAATAGAAAAGGGAAATAGAGCAATTGTGTAACACCTTTCTTTTTTTAACCTGAGACATAAACTGCTTTTATTAGAGACTCTATGGCTGGTGAAAAACAGCCTGTTCTGGTTTATTTGTGCTTGTGGAAGATACAGTTTCCTCCATGCCACATCAACTGCCCTACATTTTCTCACTGATCTCTGTGTTTTCTGGCTGTGTGTTCATCCAAGGATGCAGCACAGAACTTTTCCCTTGGGTGAAATATTAGGAGCACAAAAATCAAATTATGAATTGCTCATTGATCCCAATGCTTCCTGCTATTAGAACTGGCCTGAAGTGTGGTCCAGTATATTTAGATTTGCCACTTGTCCCAGTATCTCATACGCCTCCAGAAGTTGCCACTTTTCTGTTCTTCTTTCTAGTTTTTAAACAGACAGAATAAGTGCCTTTTCCTTTGCAGAATCTCTTCTGAATCAGCCTTCCTGTTTATTTCTCCTTATTTTCCTATTCTTTTAAAATTCCTGCTCCAGAAGAGTTTTCACTTGTTCATAATTCTCTTACCTGCTCCTATTTTTCAAATTTGAGCTCATCTCTGCTTCGGATGTTCTCTGTATTTTTCAACTTCTGAGATGTATATTTTAATACTTTGGTTACATGCTTTACTGTACAACCTTTTAGGCTTTTAATTAAATTAGTGGCACCTTTCCAAAACATCAAAAATTGCAATTTTTCATCCTAAATGGAAAGTCTCCAAGAAGATACCAATTAATTATTTTGCTCCAGCTCTGATTTTTATGTGACTGTCTCTATGCAATTCCATAATATGCATTATTCAGGAAGCCACATTACTAAAAATGTTCTTTCTGGAGTTATAAATCTTCAGCTGATGGCATGGCTTTATTTAATGCAGCGCACATTTTTCCCAGTATCTTCAGAACTTCACACCATGAATCTGGGCAATGACCTTCACTTTAACAGCTGATGAAGTCAAAGAACCACATATCACAAACATCTGTACCAGCCTCAGTAAAATAACATGGGCACTAAAACAAATCAGTAGCTACAGGTTTCCATTTCAGAACACATTCCTCATGTCAGAGGGCCAAAAAACCTCATCAACTCATTTTTTAGCCCATAAACATCTCCATTAAACTCACTTTGCCCGAAAAAAACTTATAAAAGGTGAGATGTCTGGCTGTATGGACTCATGCAAGTCCATTTTAATACACTAAGCTTTGTACAAAGGATCTACTGGCCCTTTATGAAGCAGAAATTCTTGCAAAATCTATTTGCTAGAGAAAAATACCTCAGTGACGGCTAGGTCAGAAAGTCTGCACCTGAACTTACTGGTTTTGGAAGATGTGTCAAGAGGCCATATATACACACCATGGATGTGGCTGAGATTTCAACTTGCAGCCCAAAGTATCCATCAGGGAGTACAAAGCAATTATGTATCCTCAACTTGACAGTAGGGAGGGGTTGGAATTTGCTCTCCTAATCATTCACCACTCTGTTTGGAAAGAGTCTGAGGTAACTCCCACATATTAATAATAATCCTATTGATTTACAGGGGTGATTTAGGCTTGGAGAGAAAAAAAACTGCAAGTGTTCCAGGCCAGCTGGATGAGGCTTTGAGCAACCTGGTCTAGTGGAAGGTGTCCCTGCCTATGGGAGGGAGGTTGAACCAGATGGTCTTTAAGATCCCTTTCAACCCAAGCCATTCTATGATTCTATGATTTTACACAGGCATAGTGGATTTCAGCCTCAATGTGTGTAGAGGCATTAAAACATGCTCTGAATATCAAAAAATCTGAGTTTTTCACTGGGACAGAGTTTGCACATTTTGCTATTAATAAGGTTGCACTGTGTCATGGGTTTGAACCATGACACTGATTTTAATGGTAAGCTTTTCACAGCCCAAAACCAACAAGTCTTACCCAACTCGAAACATTCTGAAATCCTACCACATAACAGGTGTAGTCATTTTTCTATATCTTCATTAAATCAGTTTCTGTTCTCAGTTACCCTTCTATAAAATCAGAATGAGCTTCAGGCTGAGGAAACTGAGAGTAAAAACTGATTTAGTTTCTATTGGTTTAGAAAGAGAGAAAGTATTGCAGGAAATATTCAGAAGACTGACAGCTTATCTCAATCCTTATTGCTTTATGGTCCATCAGCATTTCAGACCTTATATCCTTTGCTGAAGTACCAAATCCTGATACCTCTCAATTCTTCCCAAAAATGGAGAAGGCAGTCAGGATTCATAGTGGAAAACCTGAAGTCTACAGTCTCAAGTCTAAAGTTAGGCACAGTACATTGCAGGCAGCAGGCTAAGAATAACAGAACAAACTCATGAGGACACAATTAACAATAAAACACAGGAACTCTGACTCTCCCTCCACAACATTACCTAATTCTAATGTCACAAAGAAGAAAGCAGTGTGAGCGTGTGTGCACGAGATAACAGGCTGTCAAAGCACCACTTCAGCTCAGTGCCAGAAAATTAAAGTTTGATTATTCAGTAGAAGCCAAGCTGATCCGAGAGTCACACCAGTGTCCAGTTCACAGTGCAACTTACCTTCACAAAGAGCTCGATTTCAGGGTCCTTTCCTTCTCCATTAGCAGCAACAGAGTCTGTCATTTTTCACCCCCAAGGCTACCAGCTGATCTCTCGTTATTAAGTGGCAAAAGGAGGTTTCAACTGCACAGCAGGTGGATTTCCCTTCCAAACTGCCCTCGCAAAGCTCTTAAAACTTCATTTGTAATGATAAAGCTCAAAACCAGCAAAGAAAACAAGTTTTCAGCTTAATAAATTAATAATAATTTTAAAAAAGGCAGGCAGCAGAGAAGTCCCTGTAACGGTTGTGTAGCTCTTCAGAGCAACAAGTGCTGCTGCGCTCTGGTACTGTATCTTCATCTGTCAGAGCCGCAGTCCTCGCTGCCTGCCCAAAATAGCCCAGAGCATAAAAAAAGAGGGTGGGGTTAACTCACAGGGGAGGAGACAACTCCTGGTACCTATGGCAGGATCGGTCTCTGAGCAAATAATTCTGCTCTTCCCTGTTTTCAGCATTTGTGTTGTTCCCTCTCTTATTCTACAGCTGGGAGCACCAGGGACAGGGAAGAAGGAAGTCCTGCAGCAAGGCTGGTTTCGTTGCTTTAAGCAACAGTGATGTTTTTTCCTGCTTCTCTGAAGGTGTTTGCCCTGTTTCTAGCTGTTTAAAATCCTAATATTGTTTTTGCTAAGAAAGGTAAAGGGAAAAAGAGCCTGTGCAGTGTCTCTTGCATCAGTGCAAGGAGTGTGCAGAAAAGCAGAGCTTTGCCTCAGCAAACCCCCCTGTGCCTGCAGTACAAAGTGCTACAGAAGCTGAAACTGAACACCCTGATGAGAGAAGCACCTGTGGTGCCAGCACTCCTGATGGAGTTCAGGAGCAGAGGAACGGGAATGCTTGGGTCCCATAACCATTTCTCAGCGTGTCCCTCGTGGTGCTGTTTGTAGATGGGGGACAAGGGAGTGGTGATTCACTGGGGTGGAGCATGGAAGAACAGTTTCGAAGGCCTCAGCCTACTGCTGACACACTGCTGTCCTCTCTACTCCCTTCCTTCACCCTGCATTCCTTGTGTGACTCAGGGGTCACCACACAGCAACTCTAAGGATGAGGTGGCACAAGATAGAAAGGCCTGACACAGCCAAAAGGCATGAAGGAAGGGAGTGTTGGCACAGGAGGGGACAGCAGGCAGAGGCAAAGGGGCAGTGGGACCTCCTCTTCATGCCCATCACTGCCTGGAGTGACTTTGTGTCCTCCTGCCTGTGGGAAGTCCCTTCCTGCACTCTGCCCCTGATCCTGTTCTGGGACCAGCTCACAGGCTGTCGGCAGCTCGAGCTTCCAGGTATAAGCAGTTTTGCCTTCCCCTTCTGACACAGAGAGGCCTGTTGGGGATGGTTTTGACATGATCAAACACTCGCCTTTCCTGAAAGTGCTCTTAGTTGTGCTTTTGTGATGATCTCTAGTTCTCTGTGTGACCTCTAGGCATTTGACACAGCTCCAGAGCAGTCACAGCCAATATCTCCACGGCCCTTTGGATAAGCTCTATGGGAATTTCCCTCAACAGCTGTTTTGTGTGTGTACTCTATGAAGGACTGAAACGGTTAACAAGTAAATCTCATTATGCTGTTGCAACCGTAATTACAACATAATCAACATTATAATTACTGTAAAAGTGTGCTTAAGGTTTTTAGATCTAATTAGCACCCATTCAAATAACTGGAAGGTTAACTGTAAGAGAATTAAGTACTATTACTCCTTTGATTTCAAATTTCTACATGTAATTTTTGGACTAGGCACATTAATTACCAAATATTTATAGTACAATTATTCTTAGGCCTGCCGGCAAGCTTCCAAGGACATGGGCTAAGTGTACTTACATGTGGCAGAAAGAATCACTGCATTGTAATTAGGTATTACAGTTATAAAAGTCTGCCAAAAACTTGAGTGTAGTCACCATCTCTCTAAAATGCATCCCTAAATAATGTATTATCAACTATACAAGTATAAGCTTTTGGGTTTAGATAAAACCTGTTTTGCTTTAGCCCCTCATGATGATGTAACTTCCCTTTAGTGAGGGCTCCTTGGAAATAATGGGAAGTGGGTTATCATGACTGAGGTAACCTGTAGCTCCAGCCTCATTGAAAATACTGTTTTGATATAGGCAAGTGCTTTGAACAATTTATATCACAGGAGCATATATATTGGCTCTGGAAAAGAAAATACTGCCAGGTATGAGCACAGTAAGGAAGTAATACTGATAATGCTAAACCGAAATGTTGAAGTCAAATCAGGTTTTGAGATACTGGCACTTACTAGATGTGATGCATGTGACCTATTTAGATGTCTATTTTAGAATGAAAAAAATGTGCCCTAGAAGTGTCTAACTTCTCCACTGGTAATAAAGGGAACCCAAGGCAACAAGATAAACACATAATGGTCAGACAAATTCTCCTGTCTTTATTAAGTAAAAGAAATCTGTGGTGCCTGATTTCTATGTATGTGCTGCCTCTCACTTCAGAGGTTGCGCATGCCTTGCGCTTCCAAAAGTTAAACTCTAGATGTAGCAATTTCAGTAGAGACTCAACCTGTCAAAACATTTAAATCCTTCACTCCCAGTTACTCTCTGGGTTTAGCAGTGTATTATAATTAGTTTGCAGATGAAAATTATTGTGCTGAGGCTCAACAAAGCAGAAGGGAAACTGTACAATACAGAGAAAAGGAGATATGATGCCCTGGAGGCATTTCCATCCTGACCCAGATATAAACAACTGCAGGAACAGGCCAGACCCCACCTGTTCAAGGTGATTCTGGACAATGGTGCACCTGGAAGGTCCCTTCTTTCATCTACAAGGTACCATCTTGTATTCATCATCTGCCCCAAGACTTTATATGGGATGCTCAGAGGCTACAGAAGCTGTAGAATGAATACCACATATTTGGTATTCCAGCTGCATTTTCCATAGGGTATCCACAGGGAGAATAACCCAGCACACCTTAAAAAATACTGATTTTCAAAAGTCTCACTATGGAACCCTTAGAAGCACCCAAGCAAAATAGTCCTTGTTTATATAATGCTGGTTGTTTTGGTTTTTTGTTTTGTTTTGTTTTGTTTTAAAGAGATTCTTAAAGCTGAATTTAGGATAAATATTGCAGAAGGCAGTGAGTAGGAGGAAATATATATATATATATGAATGTACATATATATATATATATGCACTGCTTTAGGAATCTATTCATACATTTACTGCTTTTCTGTCATATAAGACTGACTTATCACTTACATCTGGGTGGAACCTTTTTGACTGTAATGGTTTTTACTGCCTACACAGCTCTGTTTTGTATTATGAAATCAGCTCTTCGGCCAAATTAAGGGTAAGATACTGATAAATAATTAGTACACTCTCATTTTACTGCAAAGAATGAGTCGCTTAGTTTGGCCTATCATTTTCTCACAAGTCAGAAGGAGCAGAAGCTTTGAGTTACATACAAGAACAAGAGACACTGAATTATGAACTCCTCATAAGCCATGTCATTATAGTTTGAGGTTTATGAGCTATATAAATGAATATGAGCACATCATCCTATTAATAAAAGAGGAGTACAGCTTCAGAAAAGGAACAACCACGTGTCTATGTAAGACCTATTGTAGGTGAACTGATGCACTATCAGCTTTCACAGGCCTGATCCAAGCTTCACTTCCAGCAAAGATTTGCCCCTAGGGGGTGAATCAGAGGCCAAGCATCCAGAATGTAATTCTATCATGCAGTTCTCCAGTTAACTTACCAAGGATCAGGGCACAAAGTACTGATGCTTCTACCCAGCTCATTCCATGAGAGTGGAGTAGTACAGGTTTTATACAACACAGGCAATGTTTTTCATTGTTGTGATGGAAAGAAGTAAAAAACTTGGTGTAGCTGTGGTAAATGGTATTTGGGACTATGATTTTACCTGGGAATTATTGCTTAGTTACCAAAAAAAACACATGTAAGGAGAACCAGATACTAACCCAATATGTTTCAATGGGTTATGAAAATACTTCTCCCAGGGACAGTTCTGAATTACTGGCAATTTGCAACTGCATTTATTACATGCTAATAGCTTTGCAATGCTACTTACTTAACAAGTAAGGAATCAATCCAATAGTCTTAATTTTCTTTTGAATTACAATGTATTATTATCAATTTCTTGATTGATCTTCAGAAAAATCAAAAGCATTTGTCTCAAATACTTGGCACCAGACAGAATGTTCCCCTTCCCAGATGTACAAGACATGCAAGGATGTACAAAGCTCCTCTCATCTGCCTCATTCCAAGGTTGAGCAAGCAGATATCCCTCCACTCCAGAGATGTACAGTACTTCAAAGGATGTTGGTTTGATGGAAGAACTGGAATTTTTTTTCTTCTTATAAATTGTCCCACACTCAAGGGCATGGAAGAAAAGACATCGAGTAATACAACAGCTGTGCAACCTGAGTGTCCCAAGAGATGGGATGGGATGGGATGGGATGGGATGGGATGGGATGGGATGGCAAAACCTAGGCCAGAAAACTGCACTCTATTAACTAGAAAATTGGAGATAACCCATTCTGTACTCACCCCCAGACATTAGGAATGCATTACAGCAGCACTCTGTTATCTTATTAAGAAAATGCATTATTTTAGCTCTAAAGGTCTCTGGCTAAAATTCTTCTGTCTAACAGAAAGGCAGTTCACTGGAATCAGCTCAGACCAGAGCTCTGCAAAGTAAGTTCTAGTGCAAAGGCATGAAGCTATTTTTATGTATAATTATGTTTTCATATGGATAGAATATCAAACTTTGCTGTAACATTAGTAAGCATTAACACTTTTAGAATAAAAACCCACTGCTGTTCAGTGTGAAGAGAGATTTCATTATGGATAATTATCTCAGCACTTGCACTGAGCCAGCCACAGGTACCTGTTCATAAGGAAGTGGCACTGAAAAGGTACAAAATCATCTCCTAATGGTGCATTCAGAAAAAAGAGGCTTCTAGAGGGCAGCAGTTTATTCCTCTATTTTACAATCATTCCAAAACTGTCATTTCAATTAAAAACAAAAGATACTTCCAACCAGGACTGAGACTGCTCTGGAAAGTGGTATTGTAGGGGACACAATGGAGAGCATTATAGACTATCCCAAACTGTGAGCTATATGGATAATGTAGCTAATGAAAGGAGGAATGTAGGAATCCTCAGCCCTTGCTTTTCAAAATAGATCCTCCATGCTGTTAAACGTGATGAAGAAAAACAGCATCAGGTAAGTGTGATGTACCCATTATTGTTGACTCACTACTGTCACAGAACTAAAAGTACATTACTTTACTCACAAATCTGCAACAGAGTAAGTAATGCCTATCCCTGTCTTAATTTACAAGAGTTCATAGTGCAAGTCCCTATTTGGATTATTTCTGTTTACTTCTCAGTATGCTTCTTGTAATAAACTAAGTCTAAATTAATTAGGATTTGAGCATGTACATGCAAACTAGGATTAAATCTCCCTCAAAGCAAAAGATCAGCACACAACATACTATTCCAATCCCAATTTATGAATTGTTATTTACAGAAAATGTTCAAAATTGCATGTACAACCCACACAGATCTCAGGATAGGTTTCAATTTTTCCCAGTAAATAAGGCCCAAAGAATGTGCAGTTGCTGCTGATTTCATTGGATACATTTGTTTCACGCTCTTGTTTAGTAAACAATTTAACTGAAAACAGAAATTACTTTCTATATTCTGGTGCACATTATTTCTAAAAGATGAAACCTTCAAAAACTGAGTTTGAAATTACTTGTGACTCAGGCTGGTTTCCATGGGTTCATATGTTGGCATCAGTACCTGCACAGCAGGTTTTGTGCATGGAGCTGCACAGTGGATTTCAGCATCCTCTGTGGTTTATGTCCTACTTGGCCTAAGAAAAGGGCCTTTGGCTTTTGGCTCCTTGATAAACTCACGCTTGACCAGTGTGAAATAGCAGAGATCAACATCTTTACATCTCTCTGAGGAGCAAAGTTTAACCTCTGCATATGGTCCACCTGGTCCACAGCAGTGCTGTAACCCTGGGTTAATACAGCTGGCTGACCTTGAGCCTTACAGTGAACTGGAGAACTCTTCCATTCTCCTTAGAAAATTGCCCTCATTCATTTTTCATTTCACCTTTTGGTACTTCTGTGATGAAGTTTCCATAAAGTTTGCCAGCTCACTTTCCTTAGTGGATCACCTCAAGCTGTTATAAAACGAATGGTGAGTTGTTTGTTCTTTTTTTCCTCCTTATGAACTTTATCATAAGAGTTCAACATCTTGAAGCACCTGATGTTGCCTTGGTGATATCTCATTTTAGTTTTGCTTCCTTGAGGACCCTTTTCACCACAGAGTTAGTGCAGACAACAATAAAGAACTGGAGTAAGGTGGTTAGTTAAGCACAGATGTGAACCCCTCTCACATTAGCAGATTTTTGCAGCTGACCACCATGTAAAGATTATTAGGAGTTCAGAGACCACATCCCACATCCTTAAGAGAAACATTGTGGTGACAATTTTTAAATAAGAGCTTGGCTTAAGCCTGAAAGTATATCTTAGTGTAAAATTCAGCTCTGAGCACAGTTTCAATAGCAATGGGGTCTTGTTTAAGTTGCAAGAACTGGGAATACCAGGTAGTCTTAACTAAAAAGACATAGGATTTTCTTTCCACTTAAATGGAAGATTTTCCAAGATTTTTTTTTATCTTTTCCCAAAATAAAAAAATTTTCACTGAGCATGTAGCAGGTATCACTTTCATAAGGAAGGTGTGGAAATTAGTCACTGGCTGCAATGCCTGGAAGCAGCCCCAAGGAATGTTAAAGCCCAGTGTCCTCTTTGCAGTCTCACTGCTCTGACCTTGGTGACAACTATGGTACAATCCTGTAGCAAAGGGACTAGGACTGACATCAGTCAGAAAAAGTGCTAACGATATATGGAGCCCTTTACTCATTATTAGCAACTCCTACCCATCCCTAGCCAAGCAGCAAGTCAGAGTTGATGCCAGACTAATTAATAAACATATATAAAGGTATCTTATGATGTTTAGAGAAAGCCTAAATCCCCCTGCAGAGGATGGCACCAGTAAGAGATTATCCAATTAACTCTTGACTACAGAATGCAGAAAATTGACCTTCAGAGAGGAGAAGCAAAGAATTCATAAGGGGGAAGTTAGGTGTGTAGTAAGGATTGACTCCTCTCAGCTCTTGACTTAGTGGAAGTCTGTGTGGGAGTTTTTATGACGTTTTCTCATGCTGGGTCTCCTGACTAGGAAAAATGACTTTAGGCTACAGAACTACCAAACCAACACCCTCTGTAATTATCTCATTTGCTCTGAGAGATCTAGCAATTAAAACAATAAAACAAGGGGTAATTGAATGTTCTTATAAGTGACCTTTTCATAAAATTCATATCAAATCAAAACCAAAGGCAAGTTAGCCAGGTCATCTGTCAGTCTTGCAAGATATTATAAACCTTGCACTGTATTATTGTAAACAAGAAAAAAAATAAAGTACTGTAAGTAAAATGGAGAGGAATCAACACAAACAGACTTCATAGTGCAAAGCTTCATAAAATAAAAGAGGAGTATTCAGAGTGAATCGAAGTAATACATGTGTGAATAGTACACTATTGATAGGGCTGATAGTGCCACTGATTTTTAAGACTTCCTAGTGCTTTGCCTGATTACATCCTGTTTTCAGCTCAGTGTAACTTTTACCAGAACTTAAAGAGGAGCTCTTCCACACTGGTATCTGACTTTGTTTGTCACAAAATCACTTCAAACACCCAGAGGTCTACCTGGCAATGCATTCAACCACCGAAGTCACTGATCCCCCAGTCTACAGCTTAAAACAGAAGACAGGGCTTGACAAGGAACAGAAATGCAAGGAAATGACCCAATTTCCCCAGAATCAACAGCAAGCTAAGAATAGACTCCTGAACTCTTCAGTGCCAGCATAGTCAAACCATTGTCAGATAAAAACACTTGTTTCCCAAGTGTTCAGAGCATGCTCCTCATAAAGGTGATTATGTGAGTATATATACAAGTAACATTATTGTACACAATTCTATGGGTATTCTGCAGGCAGGCATCCGAAGACATTCCACCAGCCCACCTGTCATCCTGTGCTTGGAAAATCAAGGCATTTTGTACCCCTTTCTTTTTTATAAAGCAGAACTTGGTTACTACCCCCATGACTCACACAGCCCAGTGTGTGTCTTTACTTGACAAGTTAATTGTTAAGTGGAATTAGGCAGCAGGGCGTTCTTTGGTCACATACGTGCAGGGACTTGGAGAACACTGTCTCCTCCCTGGCTGGCAGTCAAGGAGGGAATGCCAGGGCAGCTGAGCTGCTGGGCTTTTATACTGGTGCTATTTTTAGCTGTTATCAGCCGTGGCTTGTAGGGCCAATCCGCGACCGATGCCGGCAAGAAACTCTGCTCCGTCCAAACTTCGCTCTCAGCAATCTCACAGGGAGGAGCCAAATGACTCTGAATTTGCTGCTCTGAACTTCTGCCGTTCATTATATGGGCTCGTTAACACCTGGCAAGGCACCAGAACACTGAGTACGTGAATAGTTAGGACCACGATGAAGTTACTGATTCAACAGATAAGCATCCTGCCTATATCTGCTGAAAAGTAGTAAATTTAAGGTGTCTCATAAAGTCTACTAAATTATGTAATCCTGAAGTGTGGTATATATGAAACAATCTGTGTGGTTTTTACAAAGGTGTTCATTTTTATGTCACCATTGGACTATGTAACTACAAGCTACTGCTGATCATTTACAAATCCATGTGCTGCCAAAGAAAGGGAAGACAGACAGGGAAGACATAAAGGGAAGACAGGTGCCTCTTCAGAATAGGCTACACGGTGTATAACAGATTTTTGATACTGGACCTTTGCCTGGTATAATTGCTTAGTATCCTTTCACAGAAAAATGACCTTGTAACTTCAGGCTTTGAGAAGTTGATGGTTTGGTTAAACTGCTCAGACACAGACCTAGAGGGCCATGTTAAATGCCCTGGGGTATCCTGGGCTGCTGCTTTTCTCTAGATCAGGCCTTTTATGTGTTCCAGCAGCTGAATCACTTCCCCAGCATAGAAAGATGCTCTTTCTCAGATGTTATCAGTTGACCAGAGTGCCCTGTTAGCCGGGGTGACCTAATTGTGGCCTTCCATTACCAAACGGTCTACAAGAAAGATGGAGACAGACAATTTACAAAAGCATGTAGTGATAGGACAAGGGGGAATGGCTTCAAACTGAAAGAGAGTAGATTTAGATCAGATATTAGAAAGAAATTCTTTA
>VYZS01106148.1:21087-35560 GCA_013400695.1 Neodrepanis coruscans | reverse complement strand
TATTATTATATATTATTATTATGGCCCCGCTTGTGACAGAAAAAGACTCTATTTCTTGTTCCAGAAGGTCACATCCAGTCCCATGAATTTTTTACGGTTTTTTCAGATTACCAGTGTCAGTGTGCAGATTTTTACCTTTCTGTGTCTCATTTTTAATAAACATGTAAGAAGGAACATAGTGTTTTTCTCTCAGATGTGTTTTGAGTTTGACCTCATTAACACCTGTGGACTGGTTTGGGGTGACTGCATGGAGGCTGCAACAGAAAAATCAATAAACTTGTGAATCCAAAACCTGTTTTCAAACACTGCTGGACTTACTGAAACCAGATCTGTGCACCAACCAAGTCACTTCTCATCTATCCTTAATTGTATCATGATGTCACTGACGTCTTACAACATTATCAGAGATGTACCAGCAGTAAGAAATTAACCATAATTGTTTCACTAATTGATATGAAAAGGATTGCCTAGAGATCTAAATATAAAAATCACACCTGCAGATGACAAATTATTGACCCATTTAAGAGTGACTTGTTTCCTCCTTTTTTTTTCTTTCCCATAGAAGGTAGTTTTATAGAGGTTTGTAACATTTGCAATTAAGCAGTGGTAAATATTTTAACAATTGCCACTGATACAAAAAATATTTAGATATTTCTTTTTAGTCATAATCACAGTATGAGAGGAGGTTGAAAATATTTCTAAATGAATCAGTAAACACAGTGGCAGAACTGTGGAAAATTTCCCTCTGATACAGGGTCTTATGACCCAGAGAAACAAAGCAAATTTTTTTTCACAACTAGAATCTTAACCTGTGTTTGAACTGGTGCCTAGGAATTCAAATCTAATATATTCAGTTGGCTTTTCTCTTCTACTGTGGTGTCGAAAATAAAAAGTAACTATAAAACAAATACAGTTGAAAGACACATATATGAGCGTTGCTGTTAAAAAAAAGGATAAAGGTTGACCGAAGTCAAGAGTGCTGGTTCTCAGTCTTGGGAAGATGATAAAATGTATTATTTTATCTGGTTAAGTTAGACTGTCCTCTGAACATCTAAAGTGTCCAACACTGCAATGTTTGTTCACTATTGCTCTTCAGTTGTTGCTAAGTGTGGATATTGAACCAAAAAGGAAAATTAAATAGCCTGAGGAAAAAAAAATTAAAAAAAAACAATCTAAAGTTTGTCTCCATCTATCCATTACCGGAATTCACTTCTAGTCTAATCTAGTAACCACAGATTTGCATTTAAACTGTCACTGTTGGCATTCANAAAGACACATATATGAGCGTTGCTGTTAAAAAAAGGATAAAGGTTGACCGAAGTCAAGAGTGCTGGTTCTCAGTCTTGGGAAGATGATAAAATGTATTATTTTATCTGGTTAAGTTAGACTGTCCTCTGAACATCTAAAGTGTCCAACACTGCAATGTTTGTTCACTATTGCTCTTCAGTTGTTGCTAAGTGTGGATATTGAACCAAAAAGGAAAATTAAATAGCCTGAGGAAAAAAAAATTAAAAAAAAACAATCTAAAGTTTGTCTCCATCTATCCATTACCGGAATTCACTTCTAGTCTAATCTAGTAACCACAGATTTGCATTTAAACTGTCACTGTTGGCATTCAGTTTATTTAACTTCAGGTGGCCACACCATTGTACTCAGTGAAATCTTATGGCTTAACACAGTTGCCTAAACCCAGATATCCAGCAGCATTTGATAAGCCCTAGGATAGCTGAGGAAACCCATAAATATATGCAAGAAAGGATCCATGGGACATCCGTGGTCTTCTGCAGAGGCAGCTGGAGGCCAGGAAGGAAGCCTTGAGACACCTAAACCAGCAGTGGATGCCTGCGCTTGAAAAACTGAAATAGGCCCCCACTCCATAAAACAAGTTCAGTCTACTGAACAACTAAGCTCACCCTACAGCTGATGCCTGCACTTGGCCACAGGAAATAATATCCCATTGCACTGTTTTAGACAGCTTTTTGTGGCAAAAAGGAGCTTAGACATCCTGCAGAGATGTAGTTAATGGCTTACAGACACACTGAAGTTGGATGAGACAAATCCAACCCTTGATATCTGAAGAAAACAAAGAACAGAACAGAAAAGCTGCTTTCCTCTTGCAGACTCCAAAATAATTTACATAAATCATTACCAGTTGCTATGCAGGGATTATATATTATTTTGTGTTTGTAAAACATCAGTCTCAGCAGTAGAGCTGCTCTTTAGGTACTTCTGCAATAAGCAACTAGAAATAACACATATCACTCTATATCGGGCAGAATCCATTTAACAGGTGACATAACAGTATTGCTACATAGATGAGTTTTCAAGACCAGCAAAGAAATAATCAATCCACAAATCCAAACGTTTTCCAGTCCTAAAATGTAGGCATTGAGATGTTTAAAAAGAAAAGAATATTCCAAGCTGGGATAACAGTCTTGTTTTCAGAACATCAAAGAGGGCATCACAAAAAGGAAAATATAAGGAAAAATAAACGAGTCAAAAACTCCTGTTTTAATTTTCTCTCTGTATGACCTACATATTTACATTGTATTTGCCATTGCTGCAATCAGCATGCAGGAACAATTTCCTAGATAATACAGGTCTGTATTTTGAAGCTGTTGCTATGTTACTGTGCTGTGCCCGGCACCGCCGCGGCTGGAGCCACACACTGAGGGTGACACGGGACTGTCACCTGAAAAGTGATCCACAGACCTTTCCACGGGCAGAAACGGGGCATGAGCGAGGCACAGACTCAGCAAAGGTTGGAAGCAAGACCTTTTACCCTTTGTATCCAAAGGATTAAGCAAACTGCTCTGTCCTGCTGCTAAAACACACACTTTGTTCATGACTGATAGTCGGGGAACTGGATGTTATCAGTACAGAACGGCCATTTGCTAATCTCTTCACACACCCATACAGAGTAATTCGGATAGGCAGAAATCCAGCTGTGAAGAGACCCACAACACAGTTCTCCTCCTCAGAAATAAGGGTTACACAGCTATTAGGTTCATATGTTAAGACTTAAGAGATTTACCAGTCTCCTACACGACAGGGTGGAAGAAGGAGCCATAAAGCCAAGTTGTGTCTGCAGAGTGTGGGGTGGAGGTGTTAGAGGTGTATCTCTATTTTCTGAGTCAGTAGAGCAAAACCACTGGTTGATGGTGTCCTTCACACTGGATTTATACCACAGCAATTCTCTGACTCCAAAACCATGCTGAGGCTGATCACACACATTTAGAAATCTAAATTCTCACAGGAGAGAAACCCAGTGCTCTAAAAGTCAAACAGCAGCTGCAAACTGTGCAACACCAATGCATTACACCTGCTTACAAATGAGTAATAAACAGTCGAGGACCTTACAGAAACATTTATTGGGAAAACACCAGGGTTAAGTGAACCACATAAATGGTAAAGGATTTAAAAAGATGCTAAAATACAGCAGAAAAAGTGTCCTGACTAGAGAACTGGACAGATGATGAATTAAATAAGAGGCACTTGCTGTGGCAATTATTATTGGCAATGCTATATATGCTTCTTGGATCTGAAAACTGGGTCTTAAGAATTATACAAATTAAACAGACAAAGACTGAGGGGGAAAAAAACCCCAATGAAACAAACAGAAAACCAAACAAGAAAACACCAAACCGTAAAACAAACAAAAAACAAACCACAACACACCAAATCACTCAACATTTAGAAATTATGACTCAAGCTTGAAGACAAGCTGAAGGAACTGAATTTTTCAGTTTAAGGAAGAAAAGAAGGAGATTTGATATCTGTCTTTTATATATATATAATGGAAGTATCTATTAAAAAATAGTATCATTCAGACCAACAAAGTTTTTATAAAGGAAAATGTTTGTCTCAGAACAATAACTAAGTATTGACACAGACTAATTGGCAGAAATGCTGAATTGGCATCACTGAATGTTTCCAAAGAAGCATCTGTTAGTGATAATCTAGATAAGACTGGGAGCAACAGGACACATTACTTGATATTCCAGGCCTGTGTTTCTATACTTAATTGTGCTTGTAAGCTATTTCAAGACTATTTGCAGGAATAAACAACCATTAATTTCAATATAACTCTCAAAACAGGTATCACATTAGGATATTGGCTCCCCATGAGTCATTTCCTGCCATGAACATGTCAACTTCACCATGTTGCATCTTGGTCTGTAACTCTGCCAAGACTGGAAAACTCCGAAAATAGCTCCTGGATCTTTTCCTTGCTTAAGTTGCTCAGTTAACAGTATTTAAAAAATGGATTATGAATCATTCAACCTTTTTCTAAGCTTATTCATAAGACCAAAATAATATTTGCTTACTTCCATTAGACTTATTAAAAATGTTTTTAAAAACTAAAATGTCACAAAAAGCCAAACTGCTATAATTTTATGTACACATAGAGAGTTACACCTGCCACCTGGCTTTAGCCTGAACTCACTTTACTGCTTGCAAACTTTGGTGAAGATACAGCTTAACACCATCCTTATGTGCTCTACTGGAGTCAATTAAAAGAATACGTGGTTTGCACCACTGAAAGGTATTTGGACACTCCAACAATTCTTGCAAATCTCTACCAGGCTAAAATTGCAGTAAGAAATACTCAGTTCTGCTCATCAAAGCACCAAACTAACCACTAACTTATGGACATATGTGTGGTTCTATTGTCTTCAAATAGTATATGCTAAAAATTTGCTTTGTCCTGTAACTTTATGTTCTAAACCATTAATACATGTTTTTAAGCAAACTCTTCTGAACAGATACCAGTATGCTCTATAAAACAAGAGAAAAGCCAACTCAATGGGAAGGAGTGTGATTTTTATCCTGACTTGGAAACAAAGGAGTGGGAATCATCTTCTTAGAAAACCAGAAATGTCCTTTCTTTCCCTGCTACTGACTTAAAGAAATTTTACTAAAGCATGTACTAACCCAAATGGAAACTACTAAAAGTTTAATTTCTGCTGTAGAGAGAAGTTAAAAGCAATATATACAGTTTTAAATAGCATTCTTAAGTACTGGTATCCACCAAAAGGACAGGAGACAATGAGAACAAATTGAGCTCTGAGAAACATAAGAAAACACACCTTTACCGTGGGGGTAGGACATTGGAATGGTTGGACAGAGAAGTTGTGGATTCTTTCTCTTTAGAAATGTTGAAAACCTGACCAGGCTTCGCCCTGAGCAACCTCCTGTAGGTTGATGCTTTGAGTAAGGGGTTGGACCAGATGACATCCAGTATCCATAACTCTGTTACCCCAGTGCACTGATCCAACATGCAGGTTTGTGGTGCTGAACCACTTTACTACATTGATCTTTTTTTTGCATAACACGAGGTGTTTATTGCTTGGGGTAAAGAATTACCTTCCCTTGTTTGGGAACTGTGCCCTCCTGGCACAAATGTGGATAGAGAGGGTATAATATGCAATCCAGTCTCAGGTCACTAATAAATCAGAAGGGCAATAATTTTCTTCTGAAAGGAAAATAGAAGGACTAATCTCATCTTCAGGAAAACAAAATGTTAAAATTTTTAAAGAAATCTAAACCTTCAGAACCAACATGCTGCTCATCAGGGAAATGCAGAAGGCTGGACCTCAGAGCTCCTATTAGATCAGGCTGTCCTGTGCACTCAGGAACACAGGCTGTGTATCTGTCATATTTCTGCTCAAATTGCAAAGGCTTTCATTTGAAGAAATTACAGTGTTACTGAAAGGGCATTAAAGTGGCTGTGACAAGCCTGGACACGCTGTATTCACACAAACATCTCCATCTTGGTACGTGCTGTGGTACAGGAATTCCTTTTTTACCTTATGACACATCCTGAAGTAGTCCACTGACACAACACAGTCACCAAGCACTGGTAATCAGTGAAAGATGAGCTGAAGTGATGTGAACGTTTTTTGGTATCTACTAACACAGAACAGACTACAGAAAAGATTAACCAGCATGAGTGAAACAATGAACCTAATGCAGCAGCACTTACAATATTCTAATGAAGATAAATTTCTGTTCCTGCCAGCTGCACTGTAAGTTAGATACCATTTAATCTTCCCACTTTCTCTGGTTTTCAGTCAGCAGCGACCTCTGATACCCACGTTTCCCACTGCCCACAGAGATTTATTAATGTTACAAACAAAGGAAGGAATAAAGAGTGGCAGAATTATCATGACCACTATTGTTCCACAGAAAAAGGTCCTGCTGTCAGTGTTGGTGTCTGCAGAAAAGAGCAAACCCAGAAGATGAACCCAATTTCAGAGCAACACTAGCCCCAGGTAGACTTAGAGACCACGTGAGAAGGGAACCATCTATCAGTAATATTTACTGACACCACTGAGATATTGGTTCCACCTGCAAGAAGGGACAGCCTTCAGGTATTTCACTACTGTTGTTATGTATTACTCTATGACCTTCCATTTTATAGGCTGACTTTTGCTATCTATATAATTAAAAAGAGCAAAGCTGAATCTGCACTTAAGTTATTGCTTTATTGCCTTCATTCCAGAAAGGAAAAGCAAAAATCAAAAAAATAAATGTCATCAATTTCTCAAGGAGTAAAACCCTGTCACAGGGGTTCAGATCAGTCACCCACCCAGCAGGGTCCTGCCCATCGGGATCATGGCATGGATCACCTGAGAGCCTCGTGTTTCATCTTCCAGCCAGGTAGGGATGTCTTAGGATTCAAGGACATCTCAAACACCAGGCACTTATGTTTGGTAAGTGAAGAGAGTACAAAGTTTGCTTTTCTCTCTAGACGACCTGATAAGCTCCTTTGTGGGATAATCAGTTACTCTGCACAACAAAAGCAAGGAAAGGGACTTCCTCAGACCTTTTCCATGACAGTTCTTTTCATAATGCCCCCTTTCTGACTTTTCAGAACTACCATGATCCAGTCACAGAAGCAGGAGACGGAGTCATACAGTGAAAGTACTGTGAAGGTAACAAAAATGCCTCACAAATGGCTCTCACAGCCCACTTCCACAGAAATCAGGACCAAAAGTTTATAGTGTGCTCTTGCTTTGATACACTAAACTAACCAAATAATGACATTGCTGAAAACACTTCTCACTATCTCTTCTGCTTCCAAAGCTCCTGTGGAACTGAGTAACAGATTCTGATAATATTATTTATCTCAAAAAGTGACAAACTTCATGAGACTTATCTTAAAATAACACTCATGGTGCATCATCCTATTCAAGGGAAACAAGATCTTGGACATTTATTTCTCATGTAGATAAACAGAAGGAACTGTCAGCTTAATAAATATTGAGAATGTTTAAATGCAAGTGGTGCTTTTATGAAGGGAAACAGTGTTTATTCAAGAACACAGGTGTTTACAGTTTTGAAATGTAATTATTGCTTTATAAGGTTAGAGGAAGTGTGAAAGCTCCCTCATCAATTTATACCTAACTGGAAATTAATAAAAAATTCATGTTGAAATTGTCACAGAAATAGATAAATCCAACAAATCACAGAAATAAATCAATTTAAATATTGCAAGAAATTAAATATTTCTCTGAGGCATGAGCTTTATTTAACCTATATATTTCGTTTTCTTCATAGCATTAATAGCTATCACTTTTGAGCTCTCCCCTACTAGATAGTTAAATGCAGGAACAGCTGAATGAGCTGAACTAAGCCAGTTCAAGTAGCAGCCTAGTTGTAATGCCAGGGAGATTTCACAGAATAAAGAATTGCAGCAACAATCAGAATACTTTCACTGTAATTCCACTCTAAATGAAGAAACTCCAGGAATCTCCACACAACACAAATTACCTTTTTCTGTGCCTTAAGATGCAAGAGATAAGTGAATGCATTGGTTCCCTGCAGCACACAGCCATCAGAGTTGGAACAATGCAGTGGGTAGAGTATTTCCCTGATCTGGGGGACACACACATGGATTTGGGGTTTAGAACTGCATATGTTTAGAAGCACCCAGTTTCTTACCTTTACAAAAACGTAAATCTCAAACTCTTCCAGAAAGTTGTTAGTTTCTCCAAAGTTATTGTTTAGGGGAAACTTGATGGATGTTAAAGATCTGAAAAAAGTGCTTTGTGTCTGACGCAGCTGGAAATCTGGAGGGAAATCTGGGTTCCTCTTAAACATTGTGCCCTCTACATGTTTATCTTCCAGAGTTGGGCTCATCAGATCCATCTGCTGGTATGGATGGTCTTCTCCAGCACCATGGTGAGATGAAGAATCACCTCCATGCTGAGAGGCCACAGAACTACTCCAGCTATCTTCCGAGTTCTCTTGACTACCATCCATGTTCTCTGGCGTATTAGTCATGGAGAAAGGAGATCCTGAATCTTCCTGGACATGATCATAAAGATTACATTCTTTATCTTCCTCAGAGTCTGAGACCTCAAAGACATTGGTGTCATTAGCATTTTGGCTGATGTTGGTAAAGACTGGATCTTCCATGACTCCTGGCTGCCTGCCTGCCTGCTGGTACCTTAAAAGACCACAATTAAAATGAGATGTTGACAGACAAGTGCTCCTCAGGAGGAAGCAGAGTCTGTAGTGTGCTTTCTGAATGCTCTGCTACACATGGCAGAGCTCCAACAATCATTTACTGAGAGCTTTGAATCAAGTAGAAGATAGGGCTGTCTCACTTTTAACCCCTTTGTTGGTCTGACTGCTGGGAATACCTCAGGAGTTGTAATCAGTTGATCTTCACAATCATCTGCAACATTTCAGTGGTTACTTGGAACATCATGAACAAATGACGATCATTTGTAAAAAAACATAAATTAAAAAAAATTACGAAGTGGTAAATTTTAACTTCTTCTAGCTTTGCCACTGGTTCACTATGGTAATTTCCTCCTCTTATCTATAAACTAGGGCCAAAACTCTAAAAAGTCTTGTGAGCTGCCCTGGAATGTAGGAAAAGAAAGCACTGAATAAGTATTAATGGTTATTATACATACTTAATTTATCAATTCATTATAATCACATTTAGGTTATATATCTCCATGTTATAACACATAAACTTTAGCAAACTAGTTTGTCTCCTTGTCTATACAGTTTCTTTTCTCTAAAGAATGGAGAGACACACCAAACTTCAAAAAATCTACAGTGGATGAAAACTGCTAGCTACATCTTAAAATGAACTGCCCTCCTAGAGAAAGATACACATTCCAGAGCAATTGAATTCAACTCAACGGAGCTGAAACTCCTCGAAGGTTCAAACCTGAATTTATCAGATTATTATAAAGTTACCAATTCATTAAAATCATGAAAACTTCAGACCTTACTGACTAAAGACTTTTTATCTCAATGTTTATTGCATCTGGATTATGTAAATTATTGCAAGAATTATTAAAACATAATTATATTTAACCTTTAGTGTTTGAACCAAAAGGAAAAATAAAGGTGTTTTCCTCCTGATCCATCCTTGTAACTTCCTTGAGAGGTAAATGCCACAGATGGGTTGGATTTCTTAAAGAAACACAGAAGAGAGCTGAGAAAGAAAAATGGTAATTCCAGCCATCCATAGCAGAACAACCATGGAAACACACACTTTCACATGGTGAAGTAGCAGGTGCTGCCTGCCTGGGATTCATGATTATAGTTACCTGTGATTACTCTTATACTGAATAGTTTAGATTACTACTAAAGATAAATATCAAAAGCAAATGAGTATTTCATATTATTAAACTTGGATCCACATTATACAGCTCCTTAATAATCTGAAAAGTGCCAGGATCATAGTCACAACCAAAACTTATCACAGTGACTGTACAAAGTACTGTACAAAGACAGATAAGTATCAGAGATACCCCTTAGTTCACAAGTGCATTTCCAGCCCGATGTAACTCACGGACTTCAAGGACACATTACCCATAGCAAGGCCTAATTTCAGCTATTACTGCCAAAAAATTCCTGCCTGGTCCATCAGCAAACAGGACGAAGCACATCTAATCTTTACATTTTCTGCATGTAACTCAGCTGCAATTCCTGTTGTACAAATCCTAAATCAGAGATTCTGTGTGCTGTGCAATCTGTATTGTAAGATTCTAGCCTTCAAGATCAGCTATTAGGCTAAAAATAAGACTGACTTAAAATCATGATCTTAAATCACTAAAGTTAAGCAAAGTGAGGAAAATCAGTGAGCCAACTAGAAACTTCGATAACTTGGACTTCTTTTTTAATGAATACTTTTAAGAAAACACTTGGATTTCTTCATATTTTGTAGAAAGACAAATGTATTTCTACCTCTGTCTGTTCAACTTGCTCTGAGCGTGACCTTGATCAGCAACTCCCACTGATCTTCAACCCCTTCTTACAGAGAGCTTGAAGGATTAAATATGCTGGGATCATAAAAATTCCCTCCTTAGGAACTCTGCCGGCAAATAGCTTGAGGAAGAAAAGGGAACATAGAATTATTCACGACACAAAACAAAGAGCAAAGTCTAATTGTATTAAATCAAATGACTGAGGTTTTTTCCCCTCCACAAAGATGACATTTGCAGGATGCAGCAGCACCTGCTGGAGGTTTTAAAATATCACAAGTAAACAAAGGAACGAGAACATAATATGAGTATTATTTTAAAACACACAAATACAATTGATGTGGGTTTATTTGTCATCCTAAGAGAAATCAGCACCTCCACCTTGGGCTTATTTTAAAAAGACAAGCAGAACACAGGCTTGTGAAGAAATTTCTGCACTGCTGGAGTCATGTACCCCTCATCCCCAGAATGCAAGAGAAGGATGGAAAGAAGGAAAAGTAACAGGAATATCAGATCCCTAACAGCCCATGTCACATCTGCTCAGAGATTAATGTTTGAGGCAAAAATCCCCACTATACTATTTAATGCAGATTCCCAAGACCTTTACCTGGGTGTGCTTTATTAAAGCAAATATCTTGCATGTCTTCTAGACATTCCACAAAATTGGAAATTTCATCACATCTATCCGTGCCATGAGTAGCCTCAGTAGTTCACACTCCTGTTTAGAAACAGCAACATGTTTCTATTGGAGATTATCAGGATGTCATTTCCAGTTGGTTATTGATATGATTTTAGTGATTTAACTAAAAGAGTCCTTCTGTTTTATTTGTTCTCCATGAAGATATTTGAACATTTTAAGGAAAGAGCCTGTAAATCTTTCTTCATAACCTAAACAAACTGAGGTCCTTCAGTTGCTTCCTCTAAAGTGTTTTTCCAGAGAGAAGAGATATAAATAAAATCAAATACTTAAAAAACCCCCACACAGAGTTCTTGGAAATAACTGAACCTGAAACTGAATGATGGTCAACAAAGTGTACTTTCCCTCAGAAACTGATGGATATTGGCATTCCATAGTATCAGACCATTCACTTGCACTTAAATGCAGTCAATGCAAAAATCATGAATGTTCCTAGCCATTCAGAATGCTGATTTTACAAAAAGACACAACTCTTTTTCTTTGCAAAGCTCAAAAATTTCCAAAGCTTTGCAACATGTAGTTCAAGGATATTATTGAAACTACACTGTGGGCTCTGGGAGAGAGACAGGTCATGGTTTACAGATATATTACACGAGGCTTGCAATAAAATCATACCACTTTGCTTTTACTCATGGCTGCACTCAATACCTGGATCAAATCTACTGCAAACAAACTGCAAACTGCAACATTTCCAGCCTCAGCTTGTACTTGTTTTGTTAGCAGCACTTTATCTCTTCACAGTTCATCAACAGTAATGCTTTATCCACTGCCCATCTTGCACTAAACATGCATGAGGATAATACTTTTACCCCATATTTTAGACCTTTATCTGTATTCTATTTGTGATGTAGCAAGGAAAGCCAAACACACAGAAGAACCATTTCAGGAGACAGGGGTTTGGTAGACATTGGCCATGACACCCTTTCACACAGGAGTCAGTGCATCCTTGAACCAGCATCAGAGATCCATTTGTTGCTCAGTTAACACTGACCTGGATTCTCTATGTCTTGAGGAGCTGGTTCATGAATTCAGGACCCCGCTGTAGTCATGGTGATTCAGCTTCACACAGAATTTCCTTTGTTGCTGACTGCATAGAAGGCATATTTACAGCAAACTCACCAGTAAATTTGACCCTGCATAAGACAGACACTTCTCCACTAAACAAACAACAGAAAACTACTTTGCACAGGACACTCAATTCTCATGTTGTCAACAAATTTTAGGTGTTAAAAATACCAGGATTCACTGTCAACAGACATTGAAAACCTGCTTTACCTGCTGCAGGGCCTAAACAATTATTCCCAATTTGGATGTTGCAAAGCCTTGTATTTGTGGTCTTCCAGTTCCTTTTATAAAAATTCACTTGGTTTGGTCTCCAACCCAATGGTTAGAAACTCCATTGGAATAACTGAGAGCCTACGAAATACTGACTTTTTATTTGCCCCAACTGCTCCAAGCAAAACATTTTTGTTCATCTTTAAATCTGGCATCATTTCAACAGCCTTGTTTATCTCTGAAACTAACCACCCTTGAAAAGCCCATCAATCCAGCTTCAAGCCTGCATGTAATGAAGGCTCTGGTAACCAAAATAGAGAAGGCAGAGACACCACAGCCCTCTGTACCGGCCTGTCATGCAGCTCTAGGGATCTCATTCCATACAGCTGGAGAAACAGCAAGGTTAAGAGCCCTGTTTTGTTTATAGCCTCCATATACAAGCAATGCTTCAGATTAAATGGGCACTAAAAGCTTAGTGTCTAATAAAGTTTAACAGCTGTAAGTCACCCAGGCCTTTTATGGTTTCATTAAACCTCTTTTTATTTTTTTTTCCCATCTCAATTATATAAAGATGCATCAAAATATGGTAAGTGACAAATCAAAAAAACAATGAGCAAAAATGATCACAGAGATCCCTGTCACATGGATAAAACTGAGAACAAAATTGGAAATAAAGGAAATATTTCTTGTTCAAGAAGTGAAAATACTCTGCTTTTTCTTAAGAAAGCATTTAAGTATCTGAACTATCCACATGCAACATCATGTTTTCACAGAATTATTGAATCACAGAATGGTTTAGGTTGGAAGGGACCTTAAAGATCATCCTGTTCCAACCCCCCTGGGCAGTGACATGTCCCACTATCCCACGTTGCTCAGAGCCCCCTCCAGCCTGGCCTTGAACACTTCCAGGGATGGGGCAGCCACAGCTTCTCTGGGCAACCTGTGCCAGGGCCTCACCACCCTCATAGTAAAGAATTTTTTTCTACTTCCTAATCTAAACCTACTCTCTTTCAGTTTGATGCCATTCTCCTTTCTTCTGTCACTACATGCTTTTGTAAGTAGTGTCTCTCCATCTTTCCTGTAGGCTCCTTTCAAATACTGGAATGCTGCAATTAGATCCCCCTGAAGCCTTCTCTTCTCCAGGCTGAACAATCCCAATTAATACTTGTCCAAATTTAAACCAAACTTTGATTTATGCAAATAAATTAAGATTTGCTTCCCCCTCACAACACTGCCAACAGGAAGGTAAAGTTTCCCATCTAGAAATCAAGTACTTCTCTAAACCTACCAAACACTGGGGATATTTTGAGGTTTCCTACGCTTCACTTCCTGGCATTCACTAAATTCCACTGACACAATCAAACATGTGTAATGGTTTTTGAGCTGCAAGTGTTCAATTATACTCCAGCAAAAGATCTGTACAACTTCTGGCAGGATTTAGGATGGCCTAGTGCTCAGACCTGCAGGCAAATGTGGATCAAGGTTATGAAAGGCACACATCTTGGTAGTTCCCAGTTTTACTTCTCTTAATGTATACACATAACTCATTTCTTGTAGGCAAACACTATAAATGAAACCAAGAGCTGCATGAAATATGTGATTAAATACATATTTACTAGGCCAGTTCAGAGTCCAGAGTTGGTCTGTTGTGCTGCCTGTGTGATGTGTCAGACTGGACACATCCCATTAGACTGGGCTCATGAATAGGTGCAAATGAACACTGCACTCAGGAATACTGCAAATAGGTTTCAAAGCACGTGGGCAATTGTAAACAGGAGATTACTCACGCGTAGTGGACTGAATAGCTGAGTATATTGCCAAACTAGGTTGGCAAAAGAGCCTTGATGCCTAAAATTTGTCTGAATCTGTTCATAAAGTTTGTAAAAAGAACTCAATCGTAACGTGATGAAATTGGCTAAGATATTGCACCTGTTATGAATTGCCTTGAGCTCTAGTTCACTCTGCATAATAAATATTTTTAAGGCAATACAATAAATTAGTTCCTAAAGGACACAACGCCCCCTTCACATGATCAGCTGTCATGTGCATATTCACAAAGCTGAATTAGTGTAACCAAAAGGAGAAAAGACACAAAGACCTTGACTTGAACTTGCCACACAACACGTGAACAGCTGCAAGAAGTCTTATCTAGCTCACACGGAGTTGTTTTTTACCCTCTTTCACAGTCTTGTGCTTTGCCACACCTGCTACATTCCACAAATCAAGGTAAATCAGAGGCGTGTCCCTTTATTCAGCCACATCTTTC
>VYZS01106148.1:0-19931 GCA_013400695.1 Neodrepanis coruscans | reverse complement strand
CCCCGCTTCCCTCAGCAACCCGGGTCACCTCCGGCGCCGCCCCCACGGTCCGGCCCGAGCGGGGCCGGAGCGGAGCCGGAGCGAGACCTCACGGTGGGGACCGGGCGGGGCCGGGTTAGAGCTGTGGGTTCGGTGAGCTCGGACCGAGCGTGGTGCTGGGTGAGGGGCGGGTGTGAAGGGGGAGCCGTCCCGGAGCGGGTCGGTGGTGCCGGGTGTCTCCAACTTCGTGACAGCTCCGTCCGTGCTGGAGCTCTGCCGCCCTGGGCTCCTGAGGCGGCGGGGGGCTGTGCAGGAGGAGCGGGAGCAGGTGGCAGCGGTGCCGCCGGCGTTTCGCAGCTAGGTTGTTGTGCCTGTTTTGCCCGGGGTAGAGTTAATTTTTTGGGCAAAACCACGATGTTTGTGCACGAAAGCACAAGTGCCGAGCAGCTTTGGGAGCGCTTTGGAGCGAGAGTTATGTTTTCGTGTTTTAGGGCGCTGTGGGAAACTCTGGTTCTGCGTTTTTAAAGCACCTGGAAACATCAAGCGGGTGATTTCGCTGCTTCCTCGCTCGTTTCTTGTCTCATTTTTATTTTCTGCTTTAAAGGGCCCCCTTGCTCCCTGTACACCCCCTGTACGAGGAGGAGCCTGAGTGCTGGTTTTGACCATCCTTTCTTCTAATTTTTGTGTCTTCTAAAGAAATTTTAGCCGTCGGAGGCAGCGGGAATGGTTTGCTGTGCTTTGAATCCCCCTCCCCGCTAAAGCTGTAGGTGACGTTAAAGCTCCTTACGCCTTAAAAATAACACACTCGGGATTTTAAGGAGTCTGTAGGGAAGGGTTGATGTTATTAAAGCTCCTCCTTCAATCACCCACTTTGTCCCAGTGAGATAAAGGAGAAATTTGCTGGAGTGAGGCTCTTCTCAAGAAATAAATACACTGTCTAACAAAACAGCAGAAGGTTTTGTGAAACCTGGAGCTTCACTTCCTTTTTCTTAGAAGACTGAAAGAATCATTCTGGACCTTCCTGAACAACCTGCTCCAGTCACACATAATAAGTTTAGTGGGAGGGGGGGGAAAGGCTTACAAATCATACCTTGTATTCATAATAGTCATGAGTTCCTTGGTGAGAAATACTTGTATCATAGCCGAGGTTACTAATTTTTTTTTTAGTATTTTTTTATACAGAAAAAGACAGGTTTAAATATTATTATGGTAGATGTGTTAGAGCTTTGGAGGAAAGCAGGAGTAGGAGTTGCACCTGGCAGTTCCATGTATAGAAAAAGCAATAAGTAAATAGGGATGTTGAAAGGCTCAGAAGTCTTCCAGCAACTGTGAACTGTAAAAGGAAAGGTGGGATGAAAAAGAGAATTTACAGTTACAGTAGGAAATAGAAACCCTGCTTCTGGTGTGAGCAGGGATGTGTAACAAGGATTTAGAGCTTCAGAGGACTCTTAAATGGGGGGCCAGAATAGTTCAGTTGCCTGTGCTTGAACATGAGGAAAAATACTGTCTTGGCATGTAAAATTGCAATAAGGCACACAGAATGATGGAATAACTGCTCAAAAAGGAGAAAAACAATTCTTCCTTTCATTTAGTCTGCAGTGAAAAAGATCTCATTGCTCGTTTGTTTTCATATATGAAAAATTATGGTAACATGAGAAACCTGTGAAGTCAGTAGGGAAATCCACTGTTGACTCGAGCAGTTGTTTAGACTGGTTATTTTGGAGTTGCCCTCTCCCAGAAGGATGTACATAGCTGGTTAAACTGGTTGCAATACAATTACTTTGGTTACCTGCCTTATCTTTTTAAATTTTTCAGGCGCAGCTGGAGGTCCTTTGAAGTCTCAAAAATGAGCTCAGTGTTAATGTTACTTTTTGCTGGAATACTGGCCTGTAGCGCTCGCCCAGCTGACAATTCCAGGTTGCTCCTCGTGTCCTTCGATGGATTCAGAGCTGATTACCTGGAAACCTACAGCCTCCCTCACCTTCAGGAGTTCATTGAGGACGGTGTGCTCGTGCAGCAGGTCATGAATTCCTTCATCACCAAAACCTTCCCAAACCACTACACCATAGTGACGGGTTTGTACGAGGAGAGCCACGGCATCGTGGCCAACGACATGTACGATGCAGATGCCAAGAAAAAGTTCTCCCAGTTCAACGATTCGGATCCCTTCTGGTGGGAGGAGGCAGTTCCAATCTGGGTGACCAACCAGCAGCAGGGAAAGGGAGCCAGTGCTGCTGCCATGTGGCCTGGCACTGATGTGAAGATTAACGACACGACCCCGCGGTTCTTTATGAAGTACAACTTCTCAGTGACGTTTGAGGAGAGAGTGGAGAAGATTGTGGAGTGGCTGAACAGCTCCAACCCAGTGGTCAGTTTTGCTGTGTTATACTGGGAAGAGCCGGATGCAAGTGGGCACAAGTACGGACCGGAGGACACTGAGAACATGCACAGGGTGCTGGAAGAGGTGGATAAACATGTTGGTTTCCTCACAAATAAACTGAAGGCTTTGGGTCTGTGGGACACTACTAATGTCATCATAACGAGTGATCATGGCATGGCCTCCTGTTCTGCAAAGAAGTTGATTGTCCTGGACAAGTGTATTGGGCGCAACAACTACACCCTGATAGACAGGACTCCAGTTGCTGCAGTGCTGCCAAGGTTCGGTATGTTCTGGTTTGGTTTGGTTTTTAAGTCTTGCTGCTAAAAAATGCACACTGTGGTCACATCCTTTGCAGAGCTAGTGTTGTTCAGCTTGCAGGATTTTGGCATAATTTAATGGATAAGCTAAATAAATGGTTGATTTGGCAATAAGTGGAGCAAAGAAAGTTTCTTGTCAAATTCCTATGGGTGATAAGGATGGTCCTGGTTTATCTAGTTGAGAAAGTAGGCAGGCACTTGGTGTGCCTGCTCTCTTGTTGCTCACTTAGTCCGTGCAACTAATCAATGTGAGTGTGAGATAAAGCCATGCCTTTAATCAGAACAAAAAATGTAATTCTGTAAACTTCAAAGTAGAAATCTAAACCTGACTTTAATCATTTTACTACTTTCTAAGAGCAAAACTTCATGTTTCATGCTGTGAATTCAAGTTGTGTCTCAGGGTAGTTCCCAACAGGCATGTCTTAAATCATAACACTGCTGGTCTCAGTTTCCCCACCTGTGGCCAGACTAATGAACAAAGTGATTTATACAGTAAAAAGAAACCCAATTAATATTTACTGCATTGGATATAATACTGACTACTTGGCAGGGTGATTTCTCTGCTTGAATATTGCCTTGCAAGCCTAGAGTGTGAGTTGAGTTGTAGATCCAACAGCTATCAGGTGTCTGATTAAAAATGAAAGTAAATTGTGAAATCCACCTTGACACATGTAGCATTTCATTAGGGACATAAAAAACATCCTTCTCTACGTGTCTTTAAAAAAATAATTGTTTTGAAATAGTTTATCTTGGTTTAATGACAGATAACTAGTAAACAGAATGTAATTTCCAGCTGTTTCACATGCAGGTTTTTTTTTTCCTTGGCAGACAAAGAAGATGTGTACAACCTACTGAAAAACTGTAGCAGTCACATGAAAGTTTACCTCAAAGAAGAAATTCCAGACAGGTTTCATTATCGACACAATAAGAGGATCCAGCCCATAATTCTGGTTGCAGACGAAGGCTGGACAATTGTGCAGAACGAGTCACTTTCCAAACGTAAGTGTGTGTTCCTCACTGCTGCTCTCTGTGCTTTGTGTTGATAAACTGCCTTCTTTCTATTCCATCCAGCTGCAGGATGGTCCTCCCTTACCAAGTGTAGTCCTGGCACTGTGCACATTTAGGAAGAGCTCAGCATTTTCCAGAACATTCTCACCCTAAGGCTGAAGTGTTTTAAGAGATGGGTGATACTCTGTTGGCTGAAACACTTTTGTCATGTTCACCTTTAAGAGTTATCTGAGGCAGGTTAGCAGTCTGTTTCAAGCTTTCCCTAGAGAGTGGTTTAACTTGTTTTTGTACATAAAATATGTATATAGGGGTGCATAAACCAAAGCATGCAAGACACAACATTTAATGTTAGTACATGCACTAGGAAACAAAAATGAATGGCAGGAAATATCAATGCTGCTGTCAGAGACAGGGTGCTGGATGGTAGAAACCCCCAGTTTCACACAGTTTCTGTCTGCCCTTTGCACATTTTAGTTCAGGTTTGCCATTATTTGCAAAGAAGAACTGCTTTTAATGCAAGATGTGTTAACATGGTAGTTTCCCCACAGCTTTGTTACACTTATCTTCAAACTGACACTCTGTAGCACAGGTGCTCTCTAATGGGAGTCTCTTGTTCCTGGTTAGATTCAATTTCATGTACCTAAAATAGCTGAGATATATTTATAAGGAACAACATCATCTCAGTTGAAGGGAGTCACTTTCAAAACCATTTTGCTCTCCAAGGCTTCCCAGAATCGGGCGGGAGAAGTTTTAGCCTAAAATCCTGTTTAAGGTTTATTGTTTTCTTAGTGATTGGCAAGTGTAGCAAAACCTCCACACACATTTCCTGCTGCAGAGGGGAAAGATTGGGAACTTCATTGGAGAGGGGACTTGAAAGAGGTCTGCTCAAAACAGCCCAATAGCAAAAGGGGAAAAAATTCAAGAGACTTGGGATTGTGTTAAAACAAATGAGATGTGGTGCAGGAGTATCTCTGTGGTAACAAACAGAATGGTGGAAAACATTAGAAAGGACCAGTGGAAGTTCCTTAAGGTGGTGAGTGTGACCTGATGAGTTGGAATCCGGATATTTTGCATCAGGGACTTGAGTGAAGCACCCAAAAGGAGACAGTTCTTGGGTAACTCATCAACTTTTATTAAGAAATGGACTCAAATGCAACGACTCACATACTGTGCTGAGTGTGCTATGAGGAACTTCTGGCATCTTGGACAGGTTTTTCAGGGATGTTAGGAAATCTGACTACAGCTTCTTTTTAGCTGTTTATATTCTATCTTGAAAACCTACAAAATGTCCAAGTACTGCTGCCCTTGTAGCCACAAAGGTGGTTGTTTGTCTGTCTCAGGCGTTGTAATCCTTTGACTGATTTTGGCTTTCTGGTTTTGAATCTTTGGATATCTCTTCACCTGAAGTACCTAATCTGCTAAGTGTGATTTGAAGGTACATAATATGCTCAAACCAAACACTCTCAAGTGGAAGGTGCTTGGCTTTTAAGAAATCATTAAAGTGTTTGCTGTGCGAGGGAGAGATGATACTTCAAAATCTGAGGAGTGAAAATTTCCATTCTATCTCCTGACTCATGGTTGAGTGGCAACCTCCTTTTCAGCTTGGGCATGAGGAATGGGAAGGGGGAAAGCTGGAAATGGACTGAAAGGAAAAAAGATAATGGAGTGTGGCTGAAGACCAGTGTGGGAAGAGACTTGTGGGATTGGGGAAGAAATTCCAAGTCTCTCCGATCCAACATGTGCGTTTGTGT
Source organism: Neodrepanis coruscans (assembly GCA_013400695.1). Taxonomy (NCBI): domain Eukaryota; kingdom Metazoa; phylum Chordata; class Aves; order Passeriformes; family Philepittidae; genus Neodrepanis; species Neodrepanis coruscans. The sequence continues at coordinate 14,496 of VYZS01106148.1, read as the reverse complement.
TCTGTGTCAGCCTTTGGTTAAAATACCTGCTTTTGGGGATGGGGGAGAGCATGGGGAGGGGAGTACTGGGTATGCAGACAGCCCCTGTGACATGAGCTGTTGCCTTTTTGCTCCCTGCAGTGGGTGACCACGGCTATGACAACGCTCTGCCCAGCATGCACCCCTTCCTGGCGGCGCACGGGCCCGCCTTCCGCCGCGGCTACAGACACGGCTCCATCAACAACGTGGACATCTACCCCATGATGTGCCACATCCTGGGGCTGACCCCACAGCCCCACAACGGCACTCTGGGGAACACAAAGTGCCTGCTGGCTGACCAGTGGTGCATCAGCCTGCCCGAAGCTATTGGGATAGTGATTGGGGCTTTCATGGTCCTGAGTACTTTCACCTGCATCATCATCATCATCTCCAGGAACAGAGTAGCTCCCCCACAGCCCTTTGCCCGGCTACAGTTACAAAGTGATGATGATGAACCTTTAATTGGATAGCAGGTGGGGAGCAGAGCCTCGCTTGTGATTCCAGGAAAAGTTTGGACTTGCACTGGATGGCATTCTGTGATGCACTTTATCTGTGTGAAATACTGTACAGCCAGACTCTGTGGGCTTGTTGGTGTGCTGTCTGACTTGTGTCCTGTAAAAATATTTTCAGAACAAAAATAGCGAGCAGGTAGGTGGCGTTTTACTGGAAGAGATGCTTAACAAAATAAAGATGCTTAGTTTTACATTCAAGCCTTTGAGCACTTTCAGAATAAAATTCCAAAGTATGACTAGCTAGGGTAGACTAAGCAGATTTTAATATTTGTAAATGATAATTGCTTTTTTGTATAAAGTTTAAATTGACTTCTTTTAGTGTTCTTGTTTGTACCTGTATTGGAAAGAAGGTCTTTTTTTTATGAGAGCTAGAAGTTAGTTCTGTTTGGAGAGTGTGTTCTGGTTTGCCCTTAAATTTGGGGATAGAGGGTATAGGGAAGATCTAAGACTTTTGTTTCTACCCTAAGTCAGCAATATGACAAGAAATTGCTGAGGAAGAAAATAGAAGTCAGTGAGGAAAGAATTGGTGTGTGTCACTTCTATTTTGAGCAATAAACCATGTGGTTCAGCAGTTACAGCACTGGGCAGGTGGCTCTGACATTTCTGGACACATGACTTAGATCCACAGTTCCAGTTGGGATGGCACTACTGCCATATCTCCAGGATGTCAATTTAATCTGACAGTCTTTCAATTACCCAGTTTTATGGGCTGCTTCAAAACCCTGTGGAAAGTTTTTTAGGTGTAAAGTCTGCTGCAGATGTTTTTGTAATAAAGGTGGTTCTGTCCCGTGCACCAGCTGGTAATTGTCTTTTGGAGGTTGTCATGCTGAAAAGCAACAAGTTTGATGTGCAGTCATCAAACTCTTACTATAAACCCTGGAAATTTAAAGGGAAAAGTTATCAGATCTTCTCTCAAAAAAGAAACTCTCTAAAGCATTTGAGGTGTATAGATGCAAAATTCCAGTGAAGACCAGTGATAATGGTTCTCTTAATTGAAGCTCTTGATTGTTTGTTAATGGTCATCTTGTAATTTGACATAAAACTTAATTTGATGTAGAAAGCCTTTAAATGGTACCTTATCTTTCAGTGAGGACGTGAGGTTAAGTTGTTAAAGCTAATCCAAGAAGAGAACTACAGTTACCAAACCCTTTTTCTACAAGTTTGACAGTTTTAAAAAACAATCACAAGTGACAGAGGTCCCTGGTAGTGTGCAATGGGGTTGCTCTTTCAGAAGCTCTAATTCAATGTAATTTGATATTGGGTACAATACCTGCCTTGTAGTGATCCAGCAGGAACTTTGGAGGGAGGGAGTATTTTTAACTGCCCACTGAAACAAAATACGTTTGAGTTTGAGAGGTTTAGAAGTTGGACTAGTTTGTGCCTTCCTCTCTGGACATTCTGTTTTACTGATTAAAAACACAATCCAAAACCCAACTCATTCTGCTCTTTTTCCCCCTTCTGAAACTAGTAGTTACAATTTACTAATGCTTTACTCTGGATTAATTGAACTTGAAGGAGGCTCAGGCCCCTCAGAAATTCTGTGGTGTTACTGGCAGGGCACTGGATTCAGCTGTTGATACCCTAGAGCAAGAGCTGGACTGAGCACAGAGCCACTTTCTCATCCTACAGCAAGTTCAAACTAATTAATTACATGCACCAAGAGGTCAAGTTAATGACTAACTACAAAGAGAATGCTTTGCAGGGCAGAACCCAGGCTTAGATATGCTGTAAAAGGGAGGACACTCAAGTTCCTACATTGGAGAGAGTTGTTTGTAAGGTTGTAGTAACTCTGCTAATACAGCCTGGGATCCTCAGAAGGCGGTGGAATTACTGGGAGATGCTTTCCATGGCTGTGTTTGGAAAGGCTTGACTAGACTGAGTTAATTTTCTGGCAGACTTGGTGAGAACAAACTGGACTGTCTCTACCTGTGAGTTTTTTACTAGAAGCTAAAACTGATTAGCACAGTATTTGCTCCACTCTGTTCTCTGCCTTCCCCCAGGTAGTTGTCACACAGCATGGGGTTGATGGATGAGCTCTCAGCTCCTCTGTGTCCCCCCTCACAGGCAGGTGGCAAAGTTACCACCAAGATTTTAATGACCAGAAATGTAAATGCTGACTGAAGTGCAATGGCAGCACTCTGACCTGAAATAGGAATGTTGTTACAGATGGAGAAATCGAGGTCTGAATGCATCTCCTTCTAGCTCTGGACTGGTGGGAACTGCTACAGGCAACTGTGAAACCAGACAGTGAGTGGTTGTATTGAGGGGAAATCCTTAACACCCCCTTCTCCTCCTCCCTTTAGCATGCAGACTAAACTGTGCTACTGTGGGAAGGGTTTAAAGAGGAAATTTAAGTATGAAGAAGTAGGATAAACTATATTCCAGTTGCATTGCTGATTGTTTTCATTTCAGAAGATGTGGTATGGTCTGTAAGGGTGCTGATTCCTCCTGGCACAAAGGGTTTCAGAGTAGCTCTTGTACATCCAGGATTTCATACAGATTACTAATAAATCAAGAAAATCTAGAAAAACACCTCTTTGCCCTTAAAACACAACATTGATTTATTTAAAAATGATAATTTTTTTAAAAAAATTAGTGCCTTAAACATTACAAAATATTTCCACTGCCTCATCATGGTTTGTGTGAATTATTTCTCATCAAAGCTGGTGGGTGATTTCCTCCTGAGGGGCCAATTCAGAACAAGAACAGTGAAGTTGTGGTTTCTGCTTCCTTAAAGCTGCGATAGATGTGACAGTTTGTGGGGACATTTAATGACTTGCTCAACAGACACAACTCAGCAATATTCATACAGGGCACATTAATTCAGGGGAAGCTCCAACCACTTTGGAGTTCAGAAGGGAACAGGGGATGTTTTTTGCCACTGGAGGCTGAGGGTTCACTGTATTTACTGCTTCCATAAAGGAACTCTCAGCACTGAGTACAGAAGCTCTAAAACATCCACTGTTCTGGGGTTCTGTGCTTTTGGCCATTAGCATCAAGAAAACAGTTCCAGAATTGAGCTGATTTCAAGGAACTCCAGCTCTGAAACACTGGTTTCAGGGGGAACTTTAACTTGCTGCCTATGAAAATAAACCAATGACACAGGGACAGATGTTTGCTTTAACATGCACAGTAGCATATTTTATTGTAAAAAAAACCCCAAACAACCCAGTAAATGAGATTAGTTAATAGGAGTCAGATTAGGATTTCATTAGGAAAGGCTGATAGCACTATTGGATTTATCATTTTCATGTGTTTGCAACAATTTTTGTAGTCTGCCATCTAGTAAATGCTTACATCATCTTTACTGTAGGACAGGCATGCCATGGAAGGTTTGTAGGGTGGGATAGGTATGGTCAACACAGCATCCATGACCATCATCTAAGCAGGGAAGAAAGCCTGTTACATTTGCATTTTACAAAAAAGCAGGACCCAACCACTGCACATCTGTCCTTCTTCCACACCCAGCTCAAGATTGTGTTGTTCACACTTCTGTCAGGTGTCTCTGTCCCTGCCCCTGGCAGGAAAGCTGAAACAGTCATCTCCCCCACTCCCTTCAAGTTTGTTTTCCAGAAGTGTTTTTAAATGAAGCCAGCACTCCATGCTTGATAGCACTATAGTGAAGGTGTATTTCAACTCCAGCATTTCCAAACAAGAAGAAACAAAAAGAAAACATTTGACATCTTTATGTTTCACAGGTCAGGAATGAAACACGACATCATGCATCACTCTTGGTTTCCAAGCTTAAGTTACAAGCAGTACACACTGTACTGAAATGCACTTCCCAATAAACTTGTTTGTACATCTTACAAAGTATCATATACACAGAAACCAAATCCCACGTCCTCCCCACCCAAAAAGGGAGCCTGCAAAAGTGTCACATCACAGAAAATGGTCACTGTTTTTCTCCAGTGGCATCATTTGTGCTTTCAGTCTCATTAGGCTCACACCCAACTTGAAACACTGACACCAGCTGGGCAAATATCCTAACAAGGAACTACCCAAGAGGTACCTCAGCATTAAAGGAAATATTTAAGCCTAATGAAATACCCAGATGCTACAAGATTCCCTTCATTTTTTTTACAAAGTTCTATTTTACCCTCCTCAAAGAAGGGCCTCACAGTGCAATACAGAACAATGACATTGACAATTCTCACGTCCATGTCCCCAGCCTATTTTGAGTATTATTGTTCCCAACCCCTTTGTTGGGGGAAACCTACTGCTCTCTCCTTGTTCCCTGTTTGGGCAAGTAAACCCAAGTCCCAGATGACTGAACAACACTGACAAACTTCACCCCCTCCTTAAAATCAAGAGTCATCTTGACTGATGATAGAACTGAACTACATGTGCCACATTTAAAGTGGGAGTTAAATGAACAACTCTGAGGTTACAACCCAGTTATTTTAACATCTGCCATGATCACTGCTATGAAATTGCTGCAGTAAGAAGAATTTCTATTAAAGCATTATGTTCCAAAGTGCATGAACTGCAGAAGCTACAGGTGAGAGTTATGGCAACTCCAACTGTCCCTGTTACTGCCTTATCCAACCCCGTAGATCTTTCTTTAAACACACACTAGGTTTGTGCTACAATTCATTTTAAGTTGCAAATAAGCAAGAAAAGGTGGACTCAATGCATCAATTTGCTGTTTGCCATCCAGTTTTGGGAAGGTAGGTGGGGAAGGGATCAGGAACAGTTCAGAGGTTCAGGTTTCCTACTCGGACTTTCCCATTCTGAAAACTGCTGTGAACAGTTACTGCCTTTGCTTGACAAGTCCCAGCAGCACCCAGTTTCACCTGACATCAGCAAATTACACTCAAGCCATAGCTAATGGCCAGCTCTGCTAAGAATCAGCTTTACAGACCTTTCCCTTCAGTCTTTTCCTAAGAAAATGGCAATGCAGGAGAACAAGGCAGTTCACAGCACAGCAGTAGCATCAAGTCAGATGGAGTTCACAAGACTTCACACATATCTCTCAAATCAGGGGCTGTCTTCCAACAGATCTGTGTTTTTCCTGCCTTCCTAAAGACAATATTATGGCTAAACTTTCAGCATATCCTTCAAGTTGGATTATTTCATTGCTTTCCCTCTCAAGCACCCAGGCATGGCCCCTGGAAATGTCCCCATCTGCCTGCACAAGACAGTTTGGTGTTAACCAAGTGTCCTTCCCTCATGGAGGAACCCAGCAGATTTTCATTAAGCCTGGAATTTAGTCCAGCAAAATGAGTTTTGCACTCCAGCCCTCCCCTTGCAGAACTGTCAGTCACACCATTGGTTTGGCAGAGTGTATCCAAAGCCAAGGTGTTCCCATCCTTGCCCTCTGCTGGGGGCTGTGGATACAGTTATAAATTGCACTTAAAAATACTTAGTCTGGTATTTCTGCATGAATTTTGAACGTTTTTTTCTCCTTCAGACATTGTACTCAGCAGCAAAGCACTGGGCAATACTATCTATCTCACACAGGGAGGGGGCGAAACTGACGACTAGACAGCTTTTCTCACTCCAGACCGTGTTTTTTACACAAATATTACTCAGCAGCTTCTCACCTACCATTTAAGTGAGCTCACAAAAAAAACCCACAACTACACTAGCAAGGAGATTTATTGCCACGCACAAAAGAATCAGAATATGTAGCTTTGTTGACTCAGAATTAATACTTTTCCCTGACAGAGGGCTTTCCTCTGGAAGAAAAAAACTCCTGTCTTGTACCTTTTCTTAATATTTAAGTGTGCTTTTTCAGATTTAAGAGCATATATGGCTTAAGATTTATACAGCTGCTCCTTAAATTGCATGTCTAATCCTGCTCATCCCATTCCAAGGCCCATTAGGCACAGCAGATAAAGCACAAGACAGAAATCAAACTCACGCTAACACAGAGTCTCCGTAGCAGATCAGATGCACATCCAGGAACAGCACCCTGAAACCAGCCTGAACCTCCACGTTCCTTCACTGATTCACCTCCCTTGGTCTGAAAGAACCTTCTGATCACAGATAAAGGTATGGCACTTGTCTTTATCCTGCCACCTGCCTGGGCCTCCTAGAAAATTTAGTCCAGTGTACAGGAAATAGAAAAAGTGAAGATCTACATTTACCTAAAATCATACCTAAAATGGTAAAGATCTATATTTACCTAAATAAATTAAAAAAAATTAAATCAAGCATTGTAATGCTGATTACTAAAGGCAATACAACTTAGAGTCCTATTTTGGGGCTACAGTTAACACAGTAGTTTGAAGAAATATGCCTAACTCTAAACTTAGACACTTACCAGTCATGACCTAGATGAATAATAATGTTGTTTTCCACAGGATTTAACCCACCAAGCTGGCTGTAATGGTTATCATGCAAGAGCTTCCTTGGACAGGGAAGAAAAAAAACCCAAAGAAGTCTAGTCCCATTCAGTGACACAAGAGACTCAAAAAACCTCTCAAAGAATTTAAAACAAAAAATAAGGGTCAGAAACAAAATCACCATTTAACAGTCTGTGAAATGCACCTCAGTTGATGTTATTTACCTAGAAAAAGCCATAATAAGGTATTTGAGGTCTATTGTCACTACATGTCTACATACATAAACAGCTTTCTAGGTTTACCTATGATATCTTTGACTCCTGGAAGATGAAGTGGCTGTAGGGTGAAACAGGAACATGCTCTTTCTCTGCATCCCTAGTCTGTACGTGCCCCAGAACACCAGTGGATTGACATCCATTTCCTTCTACTCCACATATTTATTCTGACCCACCTCTGTTACTTATTCTCCTTGTATAAGCTTATTTTAAGCCTCAAATTGGAAATAATCCCAAGTGTTACTAATCTTGCAGCAGTGGCTGGGCAGCTTCAGTGTGTGGGATTTGCATGGAATTTGCTTGGGCCAGGACAAAATGCTTAACAAAAACAGCAGTAAAAATCAGAACAACCAAGCTGCCCAGGAAGACTCCTATAACAGTGGAATATGTGTCTGCTCCAAAGGCTCCAGGAACTTCTTCAGCAAGTAAATCTTTCACGGCGCTGAAGGAACCATTGTTTGGCAGAGGGTCAATACCAAGCAGATGGCACAGTAAGGGGTACAAGTCTGTAGCATTCATGACTTCCTTGGTGGCATTCTTTCTGAAAGCAGGCCCAACTGCCACAAAAATGGGATGCATTTCTGGTATCATGTTGTCATACCCGTGATTACCGACTAGAAACAAAAGACAGAGAAAGGTCAATATCCTGCAAGTTGCAAAACAAGCACTGAACCTCTTCCTAGAATTTACAGAATGCAGAAAAGGCAAAGCCATCAGTTATTCTTGCAGAGGTTCAGAATTGTTTCAACCCACAACAGAAATGTCTCCAAGCAAATACCAAGTCTCACAACTGCAATGAGAAAATGCCTAAAATAAACTATGTGACAAAGGGGGGAACAGAAAAGATAAGCTCAAAGGACTGTAACAGCACGGTCAGTGGCATGATAGGTACAACTAAGTGCAGTAACACCATATCCAAAGACTCTTTGTAGCAACAGAACCAGGTTACTCCAAGTGTAGCATCTACACTTTCAGAAAACATTATTGTATTTCCAACCCAGCTCTTGTCCAGTAAATAAGTAATACGTGATAAAACAACACTATTCACCCTCTACTCAACAAATTCAGTTACAACTTTATTTTTTAATCTCTCAGGAAGTGCTTGTCAGTTTGCTACATCCTGAAAGACCTCAAGTATAGAGCCACTGAAACACATGACTGATCTTATCTCAGAAAGTTTAATGTGTAAAGAAATACTCAGTGTGGGTTCTCCTCCTCTAATAGTAGGATGCCTCCCATCCCATCAGGGGAAAAAAAAACCCAGAAATTCTACACACTTCAGTTTTCCTTCTCAGTCTTAAAAAAAAATAATAAAAAATGAACATTGGGTGGGACTGAAAGAGAAAGAACCCTGAATAGAAAGATACATCAAACCACTGTAAAGACAGATACTTACACAGAAAACCATCAGATTTATTATGTACAATTTCCCATCCTTTATCAGCCACTGCTAAGATGGGCTGAATTTTACTGTTGTGTTTGTAATGCAATCTATCTGGAATCTGCTCCTTTTTGTACACAGTCATGTTGGGATGAGCGTTGGCCAAAGCTTCATATACTTCATCCAGTTTGCCTTCAAACAGATAAAAGAAACAAAAGATAAAAATTAAATATACCAGTATGTTTAGTGAACTCATCAGTAGTTTAAATACAGCTAAAAGAAGAGGGCAAAATGCACTTCCCCAAAAGTGAATTACAGCTGTAAGAGACAACAATGTGTGCACAGAAATTACTGTGAAAAATCCAGATCATCATTCATGGTAAGATCCCACCTGACATCAGCCTTCAGAGCCTGCTCCCAAGCAATAAGTGCCTTGCTCATTTTGGAAAGATCCCTCACTTCACAGTTATCAGATTGTAAGCTTCACACAGAAATAAGCTCGAAGGCATTCAGTCAAGACTCATGGAAAAGGAACCAACTCCTCCCAGCTCCATGCAAATCCTGAAAGCATGAAGGCTCCTAAACCTGTTCATGAGGTAACGGCTGCATTCAGTCCACATTCTGCCTGTCCCCTAGTTGGCTGTGATGAACAGTGACACTTTTTCCTTATTTCCTTTATTTTAAAGCAGTTTAACTCTTAGTTGCTTTCCTTTAAAAGGCCGAAGAGTGAAGCTATTTTGTTTCTTGGCATTTCTGAATCATCCTACGCAGTGACAAGCACACCAAGGGACAGGCTGGCATGGCAGAAGGTGGCACTTGTGGTCTAGGGCTGTCATCCAGCTGTATTCAGCAACAGCCAACAGCACAAGCCACTCCTCTGTATTCCCAGTGCCTGCTCCTTTTTCTTCCTCAGTCACAGGGAGCACAAACCCTTGAGAGCTGTGCTAACACCACTGAATAAATTAGCATTTTCCACCCCCAATTCTTTATTTGCTTATTTCCAGTTTCTGAGCTTGTCTTTCCAGTAAAAGTCACTTAAGAGCCACAACCAGCTGGACAAGCTGGAACACCAGTACACAGACAGGAGGAACCAGAACACAGGGACGGGAACACAAAAACAAGCTCAGGAATCAACAGCTGAGCAAATTTCCTCAATCCTCCCCCTCCATTTGAGGACAGAGTCCTACCCAGGGCAATGCAGTGCATAAAACAGACTCCTGTGACACACCAGATCTCTCATCTCCATGACTCAGGTAAGTACTTTGTGTGACATGTGCACAATCCAAGGGACAGCTGAGTGCACACAGCAGGCCCATTTACAGCAGGCTTTGGAGCTTTGAGTGGATCTCAGGAATTTCATACAATGTCATAGTTACAGCAACAAGAAAAGGGACTCCAATCCAGCATTTCTAGGAAAATACTAGTAATAAAGTTGATTTTGTTATGCAACTTTTCTATATGGGATGGTCGGGCAGGGAAGCTCCAAATACAGCAAACTTGATTTTACACTAATTATTTGAGTTAATATGTCTACATTAAGTGCAAGAAAAAAGCATCAGCAGCTGTGCTGCCTTTTTGTGACACAGAATTAATTGCTTACACACACTAATACAAGCATGGTTAAATAATGGCTTTATTCCATCTGTTGGGGAAGAAATATCCAGCCAAACAGTTAAAAAAAATCACTGCATTTTTAAGCATTCAAACTTTTTCTCAGTGTCTCACAAAGTTTTAGCGCTCCTTTGGTTTAAGCAGAATCAGTGCTTAAATAAATCTTCTGTCATAGCTAAACTGACAGTGAAGCTCATTGCTTTACAATAAAAATCACAGCTGGTAACATGGAAGGAAGGAATTTTAGCTGTGATCAAAACTAATTCTTGTTTATTGGTAATGTAGTAAGTACCTGAACCTCTGGGCAAAACCAAATCCCAGCTATTTCTGGAATCCACTGATACGGCTTTTTACCAGACTGCAATCTAATTGTTGCAGAGATACTGTTTCTTTTCAGCATTTAACAGAAAGGAGAATTGAGTTACACATCTTGGAACTCTCATTTACTGCATTAGGGATGTTTCAGCACTAAAGTTTACTTTCACAGCTTATTTATTTGCTAATGAAAATATCCTGCTCAACCAAGTTTGTCTCCGTCAGGACGGAGCTCCCAAACTTGGCTTTTTTATCACCACTGAGAGAAAGAGCACCCAGATACAACAACCTGAGCATGCTCAGGCAGCAGAGATCTCAGTTGGGACACACTAACAATTTAATCTGGAGTATTCTTCAAATTAAAAAATACAAGAGACATTTGCTTACACATTTAAAGGTCACATAAGTCTAAAAAATATACCCTCCCTGCTGGGGCACTAAATACAGAGGGCTATCTATCCATTAGTGATGCAAATGTTACAGAATTCTTAAAAAGCATCCTTAAAGAAGACCACCTTAAAACTCAACTTCCAAATCAGCATTTTTTTTTGTGTGTGTGTGGGCAGGGGTGTTATTTTTCAAGTTAACACATTTGCACCAAATAGTTATAGCATATGATCATCAAAATAAAGAGCAACACCTCTGCATCAGTGACACTGAACATCACCTAACACTTCAGCAATCCTTTAATGACTCCCACCAGACTTCAGATTTTGATTCCAACAGTTTTCTTGCCCATCATCATCACAATAAAAGTGGTATAAAAAAAAGCTAGAGTGAACTACAATAGTTGGCAGCTAATCAAACAGCCAACACAGGCTTTCTTTCTATCAAAGGTCTGCATCTGGTCTCATTTTACTGTTTGAGTTGGAAATATAATTCTTCCCCTGTGGCTTCAGCATCTCGATGAAAGGCAAGATATGTAACGTTCAAGTGTTATCTATCTGGAACACCACTCAGGCTTGATAAGGCCATTAGATTATCTTCCTTCTCACATGGACTAAAGATCTTTGGCAATATTTGCCAACAACTGACAGAGCTGCTCCCTTTTCATTTCAGAAAGTTAATCCAGGTTTTTGAATGAGCTAGAAAAAAAGAACAAAGAAGTGATCCTGCAAGTACTGCTTGTTCAAGGCTGACGTCCTACTGGCACCAGTGCTGCTGCCACCACTTCAGTTACAGAATTACATCTATAGAGACTGGACACTTAATTATGTCTTCAGAGAATGTTACTGCTGTAGCACCTACCTTCTTTTGGCAAAATGGCTACTGCAGGAGAATGGTCAATGACTTTATAGAGCTCTCTGTCCACATACTGATCAAGCTCAATGAGCCTTTCCAAGGAGGACTGCGACATTCCGTGGTCACTGGTGACTATGACGTTTATCACACCCCACAGGTTGGCCTTCTTCAGCTCAGAGATGAGATACCCCAGTTTTCTGTCAATATCACTAATTATCGACCCCATTAGCGGGTTTTCTGGGCCCAGAATGTGGCCCATCTCATCAGGCTGTTCCCAGTACAGAAGCCCAAGGTTTATGGGTTCCTCTGATGTGAACCAGTCAATGAGCTTCGCAACTCTGTCTTCAAAGGGAACGGATTCATTGTAGGGCATAAAATGTGTGGGCAAGACTCCGTGTATTTTCACATCTGTTCCAGGCCACATGGCTGCGCCAGATCTGTGTCCTTCCCTCTGGTTTGTTACCCAGATCGGGCTGGCCTCTTCCCAGAACCTGGAGTTGTGGGTATTCATTTTGTTCAGAGAGAAAGTTTCGTTCAGGACGGGGTCGTACATCTCATTAGCGACCATGCCGTGGCTCTCAGCATAGAGACCAGTCACCAGGGTGTAATGATTGGGGTATGTCTTCGTTATGAACACGTTAGTGACCTGTTTGACATGAACCCCGCTCTTCATGGCGTAATGGAAATTGGGGGTTGGGACCCTGTAGATGTAATCCCATCGAAATCCATCAAAAGACACCAGCAGCACTCTGGGCTGGGCTGGCTGGAGAGACAGTGCACTTGGAAGAAACAGTGAGGAAATTACCAGGACTTTCCAAAAGCAGCTCATGGCTATTCTGGAAGGTATCTGGTCCCTGTTCTGAGGCAACATGGCACCTGTTGAGCAGAGACAGAAGATATGTCTGCATTAACCTGTTTGTCAAAGTCATAACTTAGATTCTAGAATGAGAAGTTAAAATATTCCTTATGTGTTTATATCTCATATATTTTACAAGAGCATGCAGTGACAGGACAATGGGAATGGATTCAAACTGACAGAGAGCAGGGTTAGAAATTAGGAACAAATTCTTTACTGTGAGAGAGGTAAGACACTGGCACAGGTTGCCCAGAGAAGCTGTGGATGCCCCATCTCTGAAAGTGTTCAAGGCCAGGTTGCACAGGATTTGGAGCAACTTTTTCTAGTGGAAGGTGTCCCTGCCTATGGCAAGGAATTGGAAATAGGTGATCTTTGAGGTCCCTTCCAACTCAAATCATTCTGTGATTCTAATTCTAATCATATGACTCAAGAATATTGACCACTCCTACCTACGACTGGCATTCCTCATTTAACAACATGACATAAAATGACACATAATTTCACATTGTATTGGGTTGGGCTCCTCTTCCCCAGCTTCCTCCTGCTCTTCTCAAACAACTTCTTGTCCAAAACTCAGTTATCTGCTCCAAACAAGATCCTTGTACGAACCTTCATGCAGGACTTCCCTGTCTGTAAATGACCTAAAATTTCATGAGACTATTCCCCACTCCTTGCTCAACCACAAGACCAGATATTGCTCAGTCCAGTCCTGCATGTGGACTGTACCAATACTCCACACAGTTCCATTTAGCTTCCCATTTTTCAGCAATCCTCTGGGACGAGTCAGTACTGAAATCGAGCTGAAAACCAGTGATTTTTTAACCAATAAATCCTTCTTATTATTCAGAGTACATAAATATCCTAATTAATATAAAAAATTATAGTGTAACATACATCTGAATACCACTGCAATGATGGAATAGGATCTATCATTCTGGTAGAATACAATATATATTCCATGGGAAGTTTTCTTGCTCCAGTTTGCCAGTTCCTGTGATTCTCCTCAATCTCTCACATATATATTTACTCTGGAAAACAGCACAAGCATTGCTGACTGCCCACAGAAACTGTGGCTTCCCCATCCCTGGAAGTGTTCAAGGCCAGGCTGGATGGGGTTTTGAGCAACCTGGAATAGTAGAAGGTGTCCCTGCCCATGGAAGGGGCTTGGAATGAGATGATCTTCAAGGTCCTTCCAACCCAAACCATCCTGTGAATTCTTCTATGACTTGAAGACAGACAAATATGACACCAAACCTGTGTGTCTCCCAAAATTAAAATACAATAGGCCTTGAGTTCTGCTAAGAATAAACTGACATATCAGAGACATAATTCCCTTTCAGCAAACAGCACTGACCCAGAGGCTACAGAATTCCTCAAGGGACTCTGATCTCCTGATGGGATCCAGCTGAACCTGAGGGTGGGGAGGGACAACACCCTGTCGTGCTCATCTGAACCCACCTGCTAAACTAAACCCAGACCATAAACTTCCCTTTAGAAGAGTGACAAGAATGGATTTAGGTCCTCTCAAGTGAAATCAGCTCTTTACTTCTGCATTTTGCACAGCCAATGACCTCAACACGGCCTCAGATCCTACTGTTCTAATCCCTTAATTGCGAGCTTTTAATAAATAATAAACGACGATGAGTGGCTTGGTTTTGTTTGTTGGTTTGTTTGTTTGGATTTTCCCCAAGGCCTTCTTATATTGGTCTTCCCGGGATGCAACCCAAGCACATCTCCTGACCCGGGTTTCTCCATAACCCCGCACCACAAACCTCTGGGCGCCCCAGGAGTTCTGGGGAGAAGGACGAACCCACCAGACTGCACAGGACACACGGATAGACAGACACACAGACAGCCCGGGTCCCCCTGGGCGCCCGCTGCAGCTCAGCACTCCCGAATGCCCAGCCCAGGCCGCCGTTCCCCGCAACCCCGGCCCAGCCCGGGGCTGGAGGACGCCACAAACCCGCCCGTCCCCCCCGTCCCAGAGCCGCCCCCC